>BQNB010048321.1:0-42623 GCA_026074375.1 Tanacetum coccineum | reverse complement strand
GCTTGTAGCATTTGAGCCATGGTACGATTGTCGGCCATTGGAATCTCGGGTTCCTCAACAATAACCGTTGTTAATTGTTGTTGTCGGCGATTTCGATTACGAGCTTGAGATCGAGTGCGCATGCACTAAAATCAAGAAAATATTTAAAAATTGAAAGTAAAATTCTACACTAATTTTTTGGATTTTTGAATATTTATTAACAACGAATTTTAACGATTACACGGAAGAGACTTAAACCAAATAATCAACTACTTCATGGTAGCTCTTAAAAATTGCTTTTTAAGGTGAGCCGTATTTCGTAGAGACACAAATGGCAAGTGTTAAATCTTTGGTTCGATTTGGGAACTTTTCAAGTTCACCGGAAATTGAAATGATAATATCTCAATAGAAGATATTATTTGTTGGTGTTCGTTTACCAACTTTGTGTATTTTATTTGTTTTTTTAAAGGTCAATTTTTTATATTTTTGATATTTTTTTTATATATGCTTTAATGATAATTGTACTAAAAAGAAAAAGAAAATATTTTTTACTTTTTATTTTTATTAAAATTTTGGATTTTTGAAATATTTAACAAAAATGAAACTTTTGAGGACGAAAGGATCTTCAAACCAAATCAACAAACGTAAAACGAAGAAATCTTAACACAAGTCCCCGGCAGCGGCGCCAAAAACTGATTGCTTAATTTTAATACACGCAAAAATATATATACTAATATAACCTTAAGAGTAATTAAGAAAATTACCAAGTTACCCTTGATAAAATTCACTCTCAAAAATATATATAATATAATATATAATACGTATATTTAACCGGGAAATATGATCACCCGGGTCGTTTCCCCAACGACTTGTGCAATTGAAACCTCTTTTAAGCTTGGATTATGATTTGAATGAAAGCAAATATATTTTTATGATCTATAACTACCAAATAAAAGCAACAATTAAAATTGAACAATTAAAAAAAACAATTAAGCACTTAAAAAGGTAAACGGGAAACAAATAAAATGCGACAAATAAGCAAGTAAATCAAAATTAAGTCCTAAAAATGCAAACTAAATTCCTAAACCTAGAATAGGACAAAATAAAAATTTAAGAAAAAGAAAAATATTTTTTTTGATTATTTTTGAATTTTTTATGAATTAAAAACTAATTAAATCGAATTAAATCCTAAAAAATAAAAAATAGCAAGTAATTGAAATTATATTTTTCCTAGATAAAACAACTAAAAAGAAAATTTTAGAAAAAAGAATCACTATTTTTGGCTTTTTAGATTTTAAGATATGAATTTTCTAAGATTTAATACTAATTAAAAGCTTAAAAATATAAGCCTAAAAAATTTATAAAAATTATACTAGAAAAATAAAATGTGCAGAAATTTAATAAAAATAAAATCCCTAATTTTTACTTTTTTATTAAACTTTAATTAAACTAATTAAAAATTTAACCTAATTATTAATTAAAATAGAAACTTTAACTAACTATACTAATAAAGGACTAACTATGCAAGTCCTTAAAGGACTAACAGTGCAAAACAAAGGACTAACGGAGAAAACAATTAAAACTTAAAAGTTACAAAAACTACCCTGAGGCCCAACCCGATTACACCCTAAGTCCATTAAGCACTTGAATTTTAAAAAGTGCTTAAAATGAAAAACTTAAAGAAGCAAAGTTGGAGAACAGATGGAAGTGAACAATTTTAACAAAAGCACTTAGGGCTGAAAAGCACAAATAAGCTCAATAAGAGCTTATCAATAAGATGTCCTCAGTAACTAAGGACTTCCCTTTAGTTTTACTAATTAAGCTATAAAAAGCTCAAAATAAGCTCAAAGTGAAAATGGAAAGATGTTCTAGACGGCTTATGAGTTGCTTAAACTAGATTAGAAAAGAAAATAGAGCTTCTGAGGACTTATGCAACTACTAATAAACTATCTATTTAAGCTATAAAAACAACTACCTTAAGCTATGATTAAACTTTAAACTACTCACTTTTAAGAATCTTTATCCTAGATTTGCTAACCTAAAATTGACTAGAATTGATAGTAGTGAATCTGCCTTTGCTGGTGCAAATGGCAAGTGCCTAGTCCACAATTGCAGGATACCTTAAGAGGTTACCTTCACTACACACTCTTAATGAATGTGTATGAACACATTATATTCACACAAAAAAAGCTCAAAGGACATAGATCAACTTTAAGCTAGAAAACAAATAGAGATAAGCTCCCCTGGTGCACAGCTTAGCTAAATAAGCTACAAAATCACTTTAACTTCAAACTAAGTACTCAAATCTTTTTAAAACTTGTTATCTTATGAAACCTCAGCTGTTTAGAGAAAATTTACCAAATAGATTTGACTTTTACAGGTCAAATAAGCTTAAACCAAACACCCCTTTAAATTCATGACAGTTTTGAAAAAGCTTTTAAAACTAAGATCTACTTATCAAAACTTAATTACCAGATGAAAAACAACTTTTAACTAACTTATTAAACATAAACTAACAACTGAATAAGCAAGCAATCTAAGATTTACACTACTTTCTACTATTTTTGGTTTTTTATAGATTAATAATGACATAAATGAAAACTTAAGATTTTTAACTACCTAATCAAAAACAGATGATCTAACTAATCTAATAAGCAATATTAAAGATATTTAAGCACAAATAAGCAACTATTATAAGCAAATAAGCAGATTTAAGCATAGAAAGTAAATAGACAATTATTGAAAGCAAAAACTTTAGGAAATTAAAGAGAAACTTACAAAGCCTCTAGCTAAACAAGAGGAACCAATTAAGGCAGCTACAAGCTCCCTAGCTTAATAATAAGCTAGGGTAATAGTCCATGAGATCTCATCCATTTCTAGATCTCCTTCCAAAAGCTCACAATTCCAAAAGCTAAGGTAATTAGTCATTTTAAGCTGATTATATGTTTAGATATGATTAAGGCTGGATTAAGTAAGCTCAATTTCAGCTTATAGACTGAAAGAGCTGAATGTGAGCTTATTAGAGCTTATTAAGACAATATTGAGCTTATGAGTAAAGATTTAGAATAATGAAGACAAACACTAAATTTTATTGCATAAAAACTTTCATCACATTATATAAAAGAGAGTTACATGATTTAAAGGAAAATTACAATAAGCAAAGCTTAAGCTACCTAAATGACTAAAAAACTAGAAAAAGGAAAATTAAAAAGTGTAAGATAAAAAAAAGTAGTATCGTGTGTGTGTGAGGTGAGGGCTTATTTATAGCCTCAGAAGAAGCTTCTAGGTCTCCTGAATCCATCTCCAAGCCTTCAATCCGCACCCTTGATTCTTCTTTCATCTTTGATCTCTATTTTGAGCCGTTAGATCATTGAGTGTCCTCACACGGATTGCCAAGCTGGAAATCCATGTGAGGCTCACTTGTGCTTCTTCTCTGAGTGGTTTGAGAGCAAAACCCACATATACTTGTGCTTTCACCATTGCTGACGTGTCCTTCCTTGAGAGTGAGCTTAAGAAGGCACTTGATTTGACTAATCTCTCCTTACCATCATGCTTAGGAGCTCATGAATAGACTTCCTTGCCCCTTGATTTGGAAAAGCCCCATGTTTTACCCTGGTTAATTTCTAAAGACGAAGGGTGAATAGTACCCAAGTTCTTGGCGCCCAAATTTTTAACTGAAAGGTTAAAATCAGTTGGAGTTTGGGTTAATTACACAAATGGTCCCTCTCTTTTGTTATCCCACTTTTAGTGTAAAAAGGAGTTTCGGAAATTGCAGAAATGGTCCCTTGAGTTTAGGAAAAGATAATGGGCTAGTTAAATGGGCTTAAGGCTTTGGGCTTTTGGTTAATAAGGTGTCCGGATAAGGGATTTTAGGGCTTTGAAGGCCCATTAAGGTTTCTAGGGCCCAATAAGAGGTGAGGGACTATTTTTGGACTTTTGTGAAACTTTGAGGGTTAAAATGGAACATTTTTTTAAGTTTTGTCTTTTAGTGGTTGACTGCTGTTGACTATGTTGACAACTATTTACTGGATTTGACTGAGGCTTTGACATTCTGGCTTCCTTGATTCTTGCTCGGCTTTTGTACTCTTCTATTCCCGTGTCCGTGCTTGCCGTTTTTGACGGTTTTCGTGTGATTATTTGATATATTCGTTCCTCACGACACAAAACATAAAGAACACACATATTTGGTATGCCATTTTTGGTCTTTTTGGTTTATTTGGGCTATTTTTAAAGCATATAAATGGATAGTGTTATTTACACATATCAAATTCCCCAAACTAAACGATTGCGTGTCCTCACGCAATATCACATGCCTTATAACCAAATACCTCGAAACTTCCCCAAACTAAACCTTTGAAAAGTAGCAAAGATTTTTTTGTTGAGAGAGTTAAGAGATCACAAGTTATAAAACACCTGATTTCCCATTTTCAAAGATTTTTTCTCTTTTTATGATTTTTCTTGATAATTAACTACCTAACTACAACTTATTTGTGTTGACATAATGTATTATTTTCATTACCTCATTGGTAACTTTAAGGATCATAGAACAAAAAGCACAATTAAGTGTCTAAAAGATAACTTCATCATCCCCGATTTTTCACTTTTCCCATGCTAAGCTTAAAAATAAGATCACCGTTGATTACGAGCTAAGATGCTAAGACTACTTATAATTACAACTTGTGAATTCCTCTTCCCAACATAAATCATATATTTAGGTGTGTGTGTTCAAATTAATTTAAACCATTAAATACACACTTATTTAGTAGTTTGAAAATGCGGCCAAGCTTTACACATGGGCCTTTTGGACTATATGTTAATCATTAGCAAGTCACAACTCAAGCAAACAAAAACTCTTTGGCATAAGACATCGTGGTTCACTTGTCCCATGAGCTGACTTTTCTTCTCTAGCCAAATTCTCCCACCGTCCATGGGTTAAGTGCTTTGGCTTTTGACCCCCATCCGGACGATATTTATAATCGAACCGCATTAACTCCATGAAAAAGCCTTGTTGATTTTGCAAACCTTAGTTCAAAAAAGGAATACTTAGTTTTAGAAAATGAAAATTTTACTATTTATTTTCTAACTTTGCACATTATGTATTTTATTTCTATTTTATTAGGCTAGGTATCGGTTATCACTTTTCTTTCGTCGACACATCGCCAAGCCTTCACTGACAAGAGCTCGTTGTATTTATTGATACTCAAACCTAATTATACAACTCCACCCTTTTCTTTTTGATGTCACATCAGGAAGCGAAACGGACTAATGGCCCATGTACTTTATTGCGATTGGAGTTTGTAATATTAATTATTAGCACTAAGGATCTATATCCTTGCATCCTTTTATCAACCAACTACATTTTTTTATAGATTTTTTTTTATTTTACTTTTTTATACACATTGATTTAACCACTATTATTTCGGCAAATAGAAAAGTTCAGTTTTAGAAATCCAAGTATAATCTGAACATAAGATTTCTTATTTACCAATGATGTTTGACTTCTCAACGATTAAAGCTTTTTTCTCTGAAATATGTTGATTTAGACTTTTAAGGTTAAATATAATTTGCAAAAAGAACTAAAGAGAACACGTATAATTAATCATTTTAAGAACTCGGGGAAAAAAACCACATGTTATTCTTATAAGCCTTTAAGTATTCACAATTAAACCATAGTTTAGCTATCATAATTCGTAATCAACACTAACATCTTTATTCTTTGCAATTAAATTCTCTAATAAAGAAATTCGCAAATACTTAGTCCTATTAAAATCCAACTCGGCATATTTAAAATCTTACTTGAGATTTAACACAAGTTATACATTACTAATGATTTAAGTCTAGGCATGTTTAAAAGTCTACATGAGTCTAGCACAAACTTATTTCATTAATTGTTAAGGAGAAAGCTTTTAGAACACTAACACGAACGATCGGGTCAAAAAATTCTTCTTATTGCTTACCATCGGAAATCCTACATTCGGTCTAAACAACATTTTTTTTTTTTCTTATATTACAAATAGAACTTAAAAATTTTAAATTTTTTGATATTTTTGTTGGGGAAAAGGGTACGTGATGAACAATACTATAAAGCAGACAACATTCAATCGAAAGTTCCCTCCCCAAACTAAAAGAAAACATTGTCCTCAATGTTTTTAATGTCGGGTCTCTACGTTAAATCTAAGCCGTTATATGAATTATGCAAAAGATAAACATGAATCGATAGATGAAAGGATATTTTGATTTTCCCCAAAATAATTTCAAACAAAGGATAGTAAGCTCGAAGTGAAACGGGATACAACACCTGGACACGAGGATTTAAAATTTGTTAGGTGTATCCTACAAAATGCACAACAAACAACAAACAACAACAACAAAAACCGTGAAAGAGGATAGTCACAACACATCACAAAACACATGAGATAGAACAATAGAAAGAAAAGAGAAAGAAAAAGAAAGAAAATAGAAAGGATCAGATGGGTTGAACTCCACGAAGCTCGGCTGTTTTTGGTCACCGAGTCGCCAAGCTCGATCGATCCCTTGAATTTAGTTGTGCTTAGGAAAAGTTTGGAGATCCGGGATAACACACAATGGTGGTGTATCCCCTCTATGTAGTATGTTAAGACGGCTTTTGGCAGTTGACTTTGAAATTAGAACCATCTGGATGAGACAATTTGGCTGTGCCATAAGGAAAAACTTCGGTAATAGTGAAAGGACCGGACCATCGGGACTTGAGCTTCGGGTGGAAATATTTAATCGTGAGTTTAGAAAGCATCGACATGATCTCCAACATTGAAGATTCGTTTCTTTATCTTGGAATCTTGTGAAGTTTCTTTGTCTTTCTCCTTTGTAGATTAGCGAATTCTCATAAGCTTGATTCACGTAGCTCGTTTAAGTTCTTTTGAGTTGTGGAGCTTTCGATGATCAACCCTGCAGTCATTGATATCGAAGTTGGCAATGCTTGAAGAGCCCATATTGCCTTGTTGTTCTAATCGTACGGGTAAGTGACACGCTTTTCCATATAAATATAACTTGTAGGGGTGCATCCAATTGGAGTCTTGTAAGCGGTCCTATAATCCCATAATGCATATTCTTGTTTGTTCGACATGAGGCTGGTTCTTCTCCTATCGTCCTTCTCTAAGATTCTTTGTGGACCACGATTCGTCACTCGACTTTACACTCAGTCTAAGGGGTGGTAAGCGGTAGAAAAGACGATGTTTGGGACATCATATTTTAGACATAATCGACGGCTAATAAAATATATTTGTATCTCTAGATGACGGGAAAGGTCATAAATCGATACCGAGACATCGAAAATTTCACAAACTTGGATTGCATTTTGAGGCATCTCATCACGATGTGAAATTTTGCTTGTCTTTGACTTGCATCACAAGGTTTGAGTCAATTGTAAGCATCCTTATAAATCGGTTTATTTAGGCAAAAGAAACCGGATCAAAATACTTTCAAGCCGGTGTATTTTGCCACTATGATGGCCCCGGTGGGTCTTCATGACAGCCTTGAGGATTCAAGAGCTTCTGGACAATTTACACATCCATGTATGATTTGATGTCTGGCCACTTGTACGAAAGAGATAAGGATCATCCAAAAGTACAATGCCTTTATATCCTTGTATACATACCTCTTTTGTTGGGTTGACATTCCTGTTGATAAGAAAATTCCCCGCGTGTATTTTGCTATATCGGAACCAGGGGTATTTTGGTCATCATGAGATAATTACCGTTATTCAATGTTTCAAGAGGAAAAGTTTCATTAATCTCTTTTAGGATCAAATAACATTCTCTCATTACGGGTTTTCAAGATCGTGAGAGCGTGACGGCTGCATTGTTTTCAGCTCCATTAGGTATTCATATTTCTGAAATAAATCGAATTCTTGGAGGAGTAAAACCCTATCTAAGCAATCTTTTGCTTTGGCGTCTTTCTTGTGAAGAGGTATTTCTAATGCGGTGGTCGTGTAAACAACACTTTGTTCATGATTAGATATGATCGATACCTTTTCAAAAGCAGTGTTAACCACTGCAAGCATCTTCTTTTAAGTTGTTTGTCATAGTTTTGATTCTGCTTCGGTCATTGTTCGTACTTTACATAATGAATTGGTTTTTAAATGACTTCTCAATCTCTTTTCCCTAGAACAGCCACCCTATTGCATAATCACTTGCATCACAAACATGATTTCCAAAGGGTTGGTCCCAATATCAAAGTTATGAGAATTGGAGATTCGGTTAACTTCTTTTTCTATGTTTGAAAGGCTAGATGCAATCTTCCGAGAAGTTAAAAGTAGTGTTTTTTTCTCTAGAGATGGGTAATGGGTCGAGTGTTTCTTTGAAAGTTTTTGATGAATTGCGGTTAAAAAACCAGGCATGCCCGATGAAAAACTTCGATTTTCCCCTTATACGGTGTTTGGTTGAGGTAGCTTAGAAAATCACAGCGATCTTAGCTTTGTCGACTTCAATTCCTTTCTTCGAGATCTTATGTTCGAGTATGATACCTTCTTTCACCATGAAATGGCTTTTTTCCCAATTTAGCGCTAAGTTGGCGTCTTCGCACCGTTTAAGCATTTTTTCTAAATTGGTGAGGCACGTAGAAAAAGAATTTTCCAAGATCGAGAAAGAAATCTTGCCATGAAGACTTCCATTGGTTTTCAATCATTGTCATGGAAGATTGCCCATCATACACCTTTGAAAACGTGCCTGGCGCATTGGCATAAAACCAAAAAGGCATGCGGCATAAGCCAACGGTTACAGTATGGGCAGGTGAATGTGTCTTTCTTGGTCCATTTGGATCGATTGGGATTTGGAAATAACCTGAGAAACGTAGTCGGACGGGAATCGCAATTATGTACTCGTTGCCTTCGAGTCTTCTCAAGCATTTGTTTCCTCTATGAACAGTAAAGGGGGAAATGGTCTTTTCTTGTAGCTTCATTCAACTTACGATAATCTATGCATACTCTCCATCCTGTTACAAGTCTTGTTGGCACTAATTCATTTTCATCATTGGTTACTACGGTCATTCCTCCTTTCTTTGGTACACAGTGTACTGGGCTCACCCAAGGACTATCCGAGATTGGGTAGATCAATCCAGCGTCAAGAAGTTTTTCAACCTACTTTTTTAATGACTTCTTGATCTTTGGATTATATTTCTCTGATGTTGGACCGCTGGTTCATAGTCGTCTTCCATTAGAATTTTATGAGAACAAAATTCTGGGTTAATACCCTTAATGTCAGAGAGCTTCCAAGCAATTGCTTGCTTTCGGGATTTAAGAACTTTTATGAGAGCGATCTTCTCATTGTCACTCAAATCTTTGGCAATTATGACAGGCAACTTGTTGTTATCTGCTAGAAATGCGTATTCGAGATGAGGAGGTAAGTCCTTGAGTTCAACTTCAGGAGGTTCATTGATTGAAGATTCGGCGGATTTACAAACTTTAAGCTCTTTCCTGATTTCTGGTAAGTAATTTCCTTGATTTAGTGACGGCGAAGGATCACTATTGAGAAGAGATTCGAGAAGGAGAATGTCCCCCTCTGGGTCATAATAAGCTTCATCAACTTCCGGTGAAGTTGGATCATCGGCTAGAGCAAGAAAAGTATCAGCTTCTTCCAAAAGTAGAAAATCACTATCCCCGAAAGGAGTGAGAGTCGGAGAAGAATTTGAAACAATCGGATCGTATCCGGGAGAAGGATTGCCATATGCAATTTCGTCGGAAAATCCTAAAACTTCTTGTGAGTATTCTTCACACGTAACATCAATAAGATCAACTTTCTTCAACGATTCGAGATTGTTGTACGAAATAGAAGGCGTATCACCACATTTAAGGGTTAAAGATTGATCATCGTTTCTAAGCGTTATCTCTCCTTCATACACATCAATTAAAGCATGAGCCGTCCTAAGAAAAGGTCTCCCGAGTATCAACGGTACTCGAGGATCGGCTATGAAATCAAGAACAACAAAATCGGCCAGAAAGTAAAACTTTCCTACCTTGACAAAAACATTCTCGGCTACACCGGTTGGTTTGGAAATTGTTCGATCGGTTAATTCTAACACCATCTTAGTATCATTTAGGCCCGAGAGTCCAAGCTTTTTCCAAATGGAAAGAGGCATGAGATTTATGCTAGCACCTAAATCGGCTAGGGCTAAGCAATTATCAAACTCCAAAAAATCACATGGGATAAGAAATCGACCGGGGTCACCTAGCTTTTCCAGAAGCTTTTTGAGGACAACCGCACTACAATTTTCATTCAAAGGTGTCTTGGTTAACTCGATTAACTTATCTTTGTTATTAAGCATCTTTTTGAACATTGGAGCAAACTTTGGCATATGAATGAGGGCATCCGCGAAACTTAGCTCAAAATGAAGATTACGAAAAATTTCCATAAACTTTGAAGCTAGGATATCATCCTTTTCACGAATTTTCTCTTTTGCAAGTCTTGAAGGGTAAGGCAAACTAGTCTTGGTCTTTTGAGCAAAAGAAGGCTCTTTGATTGGTTCTTTGTCTTTGTTTTGATCTTGGTTTTGATCTTGGACCGAAGAAGGTTGGATGTCTTCGGTGCTAAGTAGCTCCGTATCCTTTGTCACCTCGGGTTCCTTTTCCACCACCGGCGGTGAAATTGGAGGTCCGTCATATGAGGCACCACTTCGTATGGTAATTGCCTTAGCTTCGTTCCTAGGGTTTGGAATGGTATTGCTTGGCAACGAACTTGAACTTGAAGATTGGTTGGTATGATAGTTTTGCATGAAACTGAGCATCTTTTTCTAAAAATCATCTTGCTTCTTTTGAGAATCATTGTAAACTCTTTGAAAATCGTTTTGGTTCCTTTGAAAATTATCCAACTTCATTTGCAAGTTATTCATGTTCGTGAGACATTAGCTTTAGCATAGAGTCTTTCAGTAAATCCGTTTTAGAACCACCTTGAATTTATGAATCGAGGCTAAAGCTTGAATTAACCAAAGGTTGATTGTGAGTGGTGAGAATTGGTATGGTGGGTTTGAGTAAACGGCTCCTTGTATTAGTTTGCACTCGGTTTTGGTTGAATTGATCCTCCGTTTTGAAGTTTGAATTTGAAATTGGTTTCTTAGAATATACGGTTTTTGGTTCCTTGGTTGTTTGACATTTGGTTGGATTGAAACCCAGGTGGTCTATTTGGTTTGCCAATTAGGGAGGATTGTCCTTTGAAGACTCAAAATTGCTCAACGGCGGCGGTTGTTGGATTGATGAATAATTTCATGAAAAAGTGGGAAAAAACATCTTGTTAACTGGGACAATTTAATTGAAATTATGGTCTTGAACCACAGTGACACAAAACTCCTCGACATGCTTTGACGGTGAGCAGGAGTCGTAGCATTCTTTTCACTAATCGCTTTACTCTAGAGAAAAAACGGTTCATCTCGAATATTCATTTGTCTTATCAAGAAGAGCGGCTCATTTCGTTGTGCAATCATCAAGGGAATCATTATATTAGAAGTGAAAGAAGGAGAAGAGAGAGGAGCATTAGTAATCGCTCTTGATCATTTGGAACGGCCGCTTCTTGAATAGATGCACTTTAGATTTTGCTTGATCGATGTTGATGGGCTAAACCTTTCGAGGCAAGTGGTATCTAGAAATTTGACGCACCCGCGGCGGAATCTAAGGCTCTTGATTCGATTGGTATACAAGGAAGATAGATAAAACGTATCAGTTGGATGTATAATTCAGTGAAGGAAATAAAACCATGGTAGAGGACATTGACGAAGAAGTCCTTTAAACGTTCCATGCTTCGTGAAGGTTTTGTTTGTGTGTTGAGGAGTAATAGCGCAGTGATTTTCATTTCCAGAAAGGTAGGTTGTTTCAAATGTGGGAAGAGGTATCGCGAATTTGTGAGTTTGAAAACAAGGTCCTCCCATGTGAGGAATTGTTCTAGGAGGTCCTTATCTAGCCAATCTCGGGATTCACGTACTAGATGAGAAAGGAAAAAGCAAGTCTTAATCGAAGTGTTCGGAACTTCGGGATGTCTAAACATTTGAAGTAAGCTTTGTTGTGAAAAATCGTAAGGTGATTATGAGGGTACTGTGTCTACCCGTGACTTATTACTTATGCACAAAAATTGATCAAAGGTGTTGTGTTTAAGCTCGAAATTGTTTAGGCAGATTATCGGTGGAACAACAATTGATCTTCGTATCCCTCTCGGAGGTAGGAGCATGTGCATTTCGAGGCCATGGGTAGATTGTCGGCCATTGTGAACTCGGGTTCCTCTACATAACCGTTGTTAATTGTGGTTGTCGGACGAGTTCGATTACTGAGCATTAGATCGAGGCGCATGCAGACTAAAAGATAAAGAGAAATTGAAAAAGCAAACGAAAATTAGCACTAATGGTTTTTAGTTTGATTTTTTAAGGCAATCAGCAATCTATTTTAAACGGATACACGGAAGACAACTTAAAACCAAATAATCAACTTACTTCACGGTAACTCTCAAAAATTGCTTTTCAAGGTGAGCCGTACTTCGTAAGTGACACAAATGGCAAGTTTTTAAATCTTTGGTTCGATTTGGGAACTTTTCAAGTTCACCGGAACTTATTTATGATAATACCTCAATTGAAGGTATTATATGTTGGTGTTCGTTTACCAACTTTGTGTATTTTATTTATTTTTTAAAGGACAATTTTTTATATTTTTGATTTTTTTATATGTTTTTATGATAATTATACTAAAAAGAAAAAGAAAATATTTTTTTACTTTTTATATTTTTTTATTTTTTTGGATTTTTGAAATATTTAACAAAAATGAAACTTTCGAGGACGAAAGGATCTTCAAACCAAATCAACAAACGTAAACGAAGGAATCTTTACACAAATCCCCGGCAACGGCGCCAAAAACTGATTGATAGTTTTATACACGCAAAAATATATAATATAATATAATTCCAAAAGAGCAATTAAGAAAATTCCCTAAGGAAAATTCACTCTTAAAAGATATATATATATATATATATATAATATAATACGTATATTTAACCGGGAAGTATGATCACCCGGGTCGTTTCCCCAACGACTTGTGCAATTGAAACCACGTTTTAGCTCGGATTATGATTTGAATGAGAGAAAAGATATTTTTGAGTTTCTACAACTACCAATTAAAAGCAACAATTAAAATAAATAATTAAAAGCTATTAAACATTTAAACAAATTAACGGGAGTAATTAAAAGCGACAAATAAGCAAATAAACTAAATTTAACTCCTAAAAATGTAAACTAAATTTCTAAACCTAAGTTAGGACAAAAGAAAATTTTAAGAAAAAGAAAACATTTTTTTTGATTATTTTTGAATTTTTTATGAATTAAAAACTATTTTAATCTAATTAAATCCTAAAAAAATAACAAATTAAGTCATAAAAATTCAGAAAAATGATTTTTAAACTTAGAAAAGTCTAAAATAACGTAAAAACTCAGAAAACTATTTTTTTACTATTTTAAAAATTAAAATCCTATTTTTAAACTTAAATTTAAAAACTCAAATTGAAAATTAAAATCTAAAAGTGGTGAAAATGATTTTTCTTAATGTAAACCTAAAGCTATTTTTTATAAGACTAAAAACTATTTTTTTGTAATTTTCTGAAACTTTTTTCTATTTTTTATGTATTTTCTAAGAATTAAACTTTCAAAAAATGATTTAAAATAATATACTTAATGAAAAATTACCAAAAAATCAGGAAAAATCTAAAAAGTAACAAAGATCAAATGAAAAATGAAAGGTTAAGTACAGCTTATCAAATAAGTATTTAATGAGGGAAAAGGTGAATGGATAAGCTATTGTAGCAAAGTGTTAAGACGTATGGTTGTTGAGTGTGAGGTCGTGGGTTCGAGGCAGGCAAACCCCTTTTTGCTTATTTTTTATTTTTTAATTTTTTTTTACAAAACTGAATATTGGAACTTGTAAAGGAACTAATTTTAAGCAACTTTAAAACTACACTTTTTGTCTGAAAATGACAAATAAGCTCTGAATAAGCTGTTACAGAGAGTGAGCCTTTGAGCTCAAAATGCTTGTTTGGACTTACAAGCTTGCACAAGCTTCTTTATAAGCTCATTGGCAAAACCAAAAGCTAATCTAGAATCCCCAAGACATGCATAAGCTAATCTTAATAAGCTAGCTAAACAAGAAACACTAAAAGCCACTAAAATTAATGCTAAAAACTCCAAACTCGGAAAGCAATACTAAAAACTCAAAATTAAGAAAAGCTAAAGAGCTTAATAAGCTAAGCCAGGAGCTGAGCTTAATAGAACTTAACAATCAACTTAAGAATTATGGAATTCAATTATAACATCAACTACTATAAGCTAGAAATTAAAAATTAAGAGCTAAGATTTAAAACTGCTGTTTTTGGATTTTTCAGGTTTTATGAAAACTTTAAAGCTAAATGCCCCTAATCAATTAAGCTATAAAATAGTAAATAAGACTTAATCTATATTAAACTATGACTAAACTTATGGCTACTAAAATTTAAGATCCTAAATCCTATATTTACTAACTTAAATAAGACTAAAAGTTCAGCAGTACTAACTACTTGTTAGTACTGCTGATGCAACTGGCAAAAACCAAACCACAATTGCAGGTTAACTAAAGAGTTAAACCTGCACTACACATTCTTAATGAGTGTTTATGAACACAATTTACACAAAAACAAAAGCACAAAGGGCTTAGATCGAATTTAAGCTAGAAAACAAGAAGGGATAAGCTCCCCTGGTGCTGAGACACAAATTTCAACCTCTAACTTAATCAAATTAAACATCTAACCTTTGAAAACTCTTTTTTAACTAAACTCTTATGATTTACCAACTGACTCAAACAAAAATTTCAATTATCTTTGACTATTTGATGTCAAAGTAGCTTAATCCAAACACTCCTTTACTGCATTTGACAGATTAACTAGGCTATTGATATGGAAATTTAATAACTAAATTCTTGAAACCAGATGATAATCTACTAAAAACAAACTTAATGAACATTAATCAACAACTATTTAAGCTAGAAATCTAGGATCTACACTATGCTATCTAATTTTTTTTTGGTTTTTAAGATTTTTATGACAGAATTAAGAATTCTAATTTCTAAGATTTAATAAGCAAAAACAGATAATAAAACACACTTTATAAGCTAGAATAAAGGCAAATAAGTTCTAATAAGCAATTAGAAACAGCAAATAAGCAAATCTCAAATAATAAGCAACTAATCTACTATTTAGACTAGAAATTAAAGACAAAAGGAATTTAAAAGAGAAACTTACTTGAGCTTCAGCTTAACAGAAGCTATAAGGCTCTTAAGAGCTTATCTACAGCTCTGGCTTATTTTACAATAAGCCAGTATAGGTCCATGGAGATCCTTCCATTATTGATCTCCCTTCCAAAAAGTCCATATCCATAAGCTAAGGTTTTTAACTTGTTTTTTTATGATTTAAGTAAATTAGAAAAATAGTTTTAGCTCAATCACCAGCTTAGAGACTGATGAGAGCTTATTAGCTTATTAGAACAGTAACAAACTTTTGAGCTTATGAGAGCTTGTGAGTAAAAACTTATGATTAAAACTAAACTGATGATTTCATTAACATTCAAAAACAGATTACAAAGCTTGAATAAAAGAGATTACAATTACTTTTAAAAGGAAAATTACATTAAACAAAAACTAAGATTAATTCTACTACTACTCTAAAACGGGGAAAAGAAGATAATCCATGTGTGTGAGTGAGGTCCTATTTATAGTGCTGTAGAGAAGCTTCTAGGTTGAGTCTTGCATTCCACGCCTCTGCCAATCATAACCATCCATTTATCTAATCATTTGATCAATAGTATGAGCCGTTGGATCACTAAATGACCTCACACGGATTGCCAAGCTGGCAATCCGTTTGAGGCTCACTTGTGCTTGTTGAGTGAGTACAATTAGTACAAATTCTCTGTCCTTGGTGTGTTACTTTCATGTCCCGCGTGGCATTCCCTCTTGGGTTTCCACCAATGAGAATGCTTGAGTGATGTTTATCCCTGCCATGGTGTACTTGAACCCTTGAATTACCATTCTTGACCCTTAATTATAAAAAACCCTTTGATTTGACCTGTGGGTAAAAATGGGGACGACGGGTGAATAGTAACCATGGTTTCGCGCCCTTTTTAACTATAAAACGGGTAAAAGTCGTTTAAACTTTGGGCTTTTGGCAAATTTAGTCCTTGTACTTGGTTTATTACAAAGTTGTAGTCCAAAACAACTTTAAGACAATGGCAGAAAAGGACCTTGTGGTTTTTATAAAAGGGTATTGGGCTAAGGTTTTGGGCTTTTGGATCCGGGTATGGCCCATTTAGGTTTAGGGACCATTTGTGTGATTTTTGAAACTTGAGGGACAATTTTGGAATAGTTTGGGTTTTGTCCTTTTATGGTTGACTTCTATTGACCAAGGTTTGACCAATTTGACTGAAGGTTTGACTTTTTGACTTTTCCTGGCTTTGGCTTTGCATTCCTGGCTTCTCTTGTGCTCTTCCGTTTCCCGTGTCCGTGTTTGCCCATTTTTGACGGTTTTCTTGTGATTTTTGATATATCCATACCTGCATACACAAAACACAAAAACAAACATATCTTTGCTATTTTTAGTCTGTTTTGGGTTTAATTGGGTCATTTTAGTTATAAATGGATATGTGTATTTTACACTTATCAAGTATGCATCGTTACTACTGTTTAGCTTTAACAAATTGTATTCTTCGATTTATCGATTCTTATGTTTGAAAGTGTCGAATAGAACTATTAACTGCTGGAATGAAATATATGAAATGTAATATATGGTAGTGGATTTTGGGCGGAATCTGCAGAAATTGTTGTTGTAGTAGAAGATGATGCTTTCAAGGAAACACATTGACTTATTGAGACATGTTTTCTTACAGCTTCTTGCCATTTTGCGCATCCTCTGCTATTCCAAGCAAACAACTCAGCTTTTTCCCTTTACTTTTAAAGATCAACTTAGCAGCTAAACCGGGGATCAAAGTTTTAGTTTTTGCTGTATTATTCTTGATGATATCAAATAACGTTACTTTTATAGCATCATTTATCCCATGTAAATAACTCATTTTTATATGATTATTGCAAGAATTGTTACTTAATCATTTGTATTTGAGAATTACAATAATTATGGAGTACTTGGTGAAGATTAGCAAAAAAGCACACATTCTGGAGCTTAAACGAAGATATTTAAAGAAACTAATTCTGACATCCTATACGCCATATCCATCAAGGAAGATACAGCGTATCTATGCCTGCACTTCACAAAAGACCACGAAAGAATAAATATCAATACGTCGTATCCAGGTGGACTCTATACGCCGTATTCAATTTAAAGTAATAAAATATTCTGGAAGATATCGAACGTGGTTCCTACTCCAAGAAACCACTGATATGCCGTATCCAAGTCACTCGATGCGCCGTATCGACCAAATTTCAGACCCTATAAATAGAAAACCTAAAAATAGGTTTTCAGTGTGCTTGATCATATTTTTGATACCTTAACCACAAAAGTCAATTTTCAGAAGACAAGAAGTACAAAAGTCAATTTTCCATAGGAAACACTTTGTAATCTCCTATACTCTAGTAATCATTCGATTTTTGGTATCATTCGTTTAACTCGGTGAGAAACATGCTCATTTACAAACTCGTTTACATTACCGAATTTCAAACTCGTTTACACACTAATTACAAACCTGATTACTTGATTGATATCACACTCTTTCTACTTATGGAATTAAGTACTTAAAGTTGTTTATGAATAAAATGGTTATTTCTTCATTGGACACAAGTGTTTTCGGTTACCATCTCCTATTTACGTGTTGCCTAAGTTTGCTTACAAACCTACTACTGCCCGAATTATCATGAACTGTTAATTTCTCGACCGGAGGACCGGTTGAGGGAGCGCGAGTGAGTAAATAGATCTATTGGGACTAATTATCCCTATCCGCTTTGGTTCCACTTAACGAAGAACAAACGGATATATGTCATGTCGATTGTGCACTATGGTGGTCTTTGGTTTGGGACACCGGTTAAGGGCAGGAATACTATACGACAGGATGTAACATGCCCTGTTGATTATTAGCTTCAGTGTCATGAGCTTAGCGCAACAGTATACACTTTTCATGCGATATTGTATCCGTTATAATAGTCGCATGTGCTTTGTATGTGAAGTTATATCTCCTATAACTGTCACGTGCGTACTGTAAACTTGTGGTCCACACTACTTTGGTTGAACGTTTCTGATTATTAAATGTTTTTCGTAATACATTGAGTGAAGCTGTATTCACTAAACGTTTTTGGTCCTCATAAATGTTTTACTTAAACCTATGAATTCACTCAACTTTATGTTGACCGTTTTAGCATGTTTTTCTCAGGTGCTTAGCTTTGGACTTCTTGATGTGCTATGTGGAGTCTACGTGCAATATGATACTCTTTCAAGACTTATCAAAATATCATACTCGTTGTCTTTTGAAAACCAAATTATGCTTCCGCTACATTTTACTTACGCTTCTGCAAATGTTTAATTTCCTTTAAATATTGTAAAACTTATTTATTTTTAAACAATGCAACGAGTTATGATTTTCAAAACGTCCATTAGTGGTCGTTCTCTTGTGCCTTGTATTCGGATTATGATGACGTCACGCCCTCGGACACGTATTCCGTCCAGGCCCCGTCTGGGGGTGTGACAGATTGGTATCAGAGCCAAGGTTATAGAGAACCAGGTAGAATATCTAGGTAGAATATCTAGGTCTGGTCTATAACCAGTATGTGATCCTTACGTGCTTTTATGTGTGCCTTATACGTGTTTTTGCCATGAGCTTACGCTTATCTTTTCTCTACGATTATCTTTTCTCTGCGGTTATCTTTTCTCTGATGTTATCTTTTCTTTGCGGTTATCTCTTTTCCGCGGTTTACGTTCGCCTTACGTTTATTCCTCTAGTTACTTATATGGAAGTTATCTATATAAATATTAAACTTTTCTAAGACATTGTGGATGACACAATGGTCTCTAAAATTTGTCTAAGACATTGTGAGCGATGCAATGGTCTCGAACTGTTTTTTTTCATAACCTTATACAATATCATTTTACACGGAACCCGTCATGGTTTTATTTGCATAGAATTATGTATGAATCTAAGTTTCACAAGTCTTGTATGGGCGGGACTTGTAACTGGAGGTTTAATATGGTAATTGCTATGTAAACTCGTTCATAAAAGATCTTAATCTTATTTACTTTAACCGTATACTCATCAGCTATTTTGAACTCTATGTCGATCTTCCCTAATTGTTTCTCCCCGTCTCCGAAGACGAGTTTTAAACACTCGTCCCATACTTATTCGAGTGTCTGCATCGTATTTTCATCCACCACCTTGAAGATTTTATGAGTACGCGTATTGCATCAGAGATTATTAAGTGGGCTAATTTATAATCTCTTTATTTGAAAGGATTGGGACGCCTCTTGATTTAAATAAATAAATTGTATAAATTAGTCTATACTTATTCATTTATTCGAATTATTTCATTTCCTTTACCCCGTTCGATTTTGAAGTAAATACCAAGGACAAGACAAGGAATGAGCTCTACAAGGATTGAGTGTATTGTAACCCAATGAATTGCTAATGCTATTGAAGCTAATGTTGGCTATGAGGAAAGAATCCACATGGCTCGCGACTAAATGGATTAGGTCGTACGCTAGGAAACCAAGGTAGTAAGAAATGCCAAAAAAAAAAAAATTCTCTTCCACAACAAACGAAAGTTGCATCACACTGGACCATGCACTGTGAAGTGCAATAACTACAAGAGTGTTGGCCATGTGAGTAGGAATTATAGGACACCGTTTCGATATTCAACGTAGAGGCCATAGTGGCAAATTAGAAATCTGAACCGTGCGGACCGTATTTAGGAGGTTAAAACTCGTTGGAGCTCTAACACCGTCAAAGATAACGTTGATGTTTAAGGAAAGATTTTTCCCTATTTATTGAAACCAAAGTAGACTCAGACTGAAATCTCTAAGAGTGATGCACTAGTACTTACTTGTGAATTTCGTGTATTGTGTGGATTTCCCTAAATCCTTTGTTCAAATTGTGTCATGATGATTTTGTCAGTACACTTCAAATCTCTAGTAAATATATGTAAGCTACTCCTTGAGTCTGTTACCGTCTTGCAACCCATTTCAATATTACTATGTAAACTGTCTTACTGTTATTAACTAACTGGATGGTATCCTATGAACTATTTTAGTGACGTCTTATAAACATAGTTGTCGACGCGTTATGAACTATTTTACCAACCCGTTTACAAACCGTTTGCTGATAGCTTCTTGTTTATTTTAACACCTTATAAACTATTTTGATATCATTCCATGAACCGTTTTGTCAATATTTTATAATTATCCTACTATTACCTCATAACTTATCTGACTATCAATCAATGAACTAACTCGTTTTCATTTTATAACCTATTTTACGGTTAATTATAAACTCTTTTGCTACCCTATTATAAATTATTTTGCAGTTATCTTATCCTAATAAGCTAGCTAAACACTAAAAGCCACTAAAATTATTGCTAAAAACAGCAAACTCATAAAGCAATACTAAAAACTCAAAATTAAGAAAAGCTAAAGAGCTATAATAACTAATCTAGGAACTGAGCATATTGAACTTATTTAACAATCCAAACTTAACATTATGAATTCAATTATAAAATCAACTACTATAAGCTAGAAATTAAAATTAAAAAACTAAGAATCTAAGACTGCTGTTTTTGGATTTTTCAGGTTTTATGAAAACTTTAAAGCTAAATGTCCCTAATCCATTAAGCTATAAAATAGTAAATAAGACTTAATCTATATTAAACTATGACTAAACTTAAGCAACTAAAATTTAAATCATAAATCCAAGATTTTACTAACTTAAATAGACTAAAAGTTACATCAGTGACTATTCCACTTGTTAGTAGCTGAAGCATACGGCAAAAACCAAACACATTAGCAAATTAACTAAAAAGTTATACCTGCACTACACACTCTTAATGAGTGTGTATGAACACAATTTACACACAAACAAAAGCACTTAAGGACTTAGATCAAATTTAAGCTAGAAAACAAGAAGGAATAACTCGCCTATGTGCTGAGTAAACATAAATTTTAACCACTACTGGATCAAATTTAACATCTTAACCTTTGATACTCTTTTACCTAAACTCTTATGATTTAACAACTGACTCAAACAAAAATTTCAATTATCTTTGACTATTTGAGGTCAAAGTAGCTTAATCCAAACACTCCTTTACTACATTTGACATATTAACTAAGCTATTGATTTGGAAATTTAACAACTAAATTCTTTGAAACCAATATGAAAGCTACTAAAAACAATCGTTAATTAAACATAATCAACAACTATTTAAGCTAGAAATCTAGGATCTACACTATGCTATCTAATCTTTTTTTGGTTTTTAAGATTTTTATGACAGAATTAAGAATTCTAATTTCTAAGATTTAATAAGCAAAAACAGATAATAAAACACACTTATAACTAGAATAAAAAGTGAAAATAAGTTCTAAAAGCATTAGAAACAGGAAAATAAGCAAATCTCAAATAATAAGCAACTAAACTACATTTACACTAGAAATTAAAGAAAAAATGAATTTAAAAAGAGAAACTTACTTAAGCTTCAGCATAACCATAAGCTATAAAGCTCTTAAGACTTATCATCAGCTCATGGCTTATTTTACAATAAGCCATTTAGGTCCTTGGAGATCCTTTCATTTTTTATCTCCCTTCCAAAAGGTCCATATTCATAAGCTAAGGTTTTTAACTTGTTTTTTATGATTTAAGTAAATTAGAAAAATAGTTTTAGCTTAATCACCAGCTTAGAGACTGATGAGAGCTTATTATCTTATTAAACATAAACAAAGACTTTGAGCTTATTAAGAGCATGTTAGTAAAAACTATAAGAAAAAAACTAAACTGAATGAGATCAATAACAATCAAAAAAATTACAAAGCTTAATAAAAAACTTACAATTACTTTTAAAAGGAAATTACATTTAACAAAAAAACTAAAAAAATACTACTTACAACTCTAAAACGGTGAAAAGAAAAAGATAAACCCATGTGTGGAGTGAGGTCTCTATTTATATGCTGAAGAGAACTTCCTAGGCTGAGTCTAGCAATTCTAGACGCCTCTGCCAATCATAACCAACCATATAATAATCATTTGATCCAATAAATGAGCCGTGGATCTACTAAATGACATCATACGGATTGCAGCTGCAATCCGTTTGAAGGGAAGGGTGGAAGAATGGAGGCACAAAGGATAAGAGAAATAATGGGCAAATAGGGAGGATACGTGGAGGAAGAATTGCAAGGAAATCAAGGGGGACCGGAAAGGGATATTAGGTAAAGAGGGAGAGATTAGGCGACACAGGATGGAAAGTGAAACGGGAGGACAGGGTGGAGGAACCCTGGGAAGGAGTAAAAGTGTAAAGAGGTTAGGAAATGGGTGTGAAGAAATAAGAAAAGGTAGGAAATGAGCAAAAACATTAAACAAACTGTCGTAGAAGGGTCTGGGCATGCGGAACGCTAAAGATGGTAGTAATCATTGTGGGGAACTGAGAGCAAGGCAAGAGGCACTAGGGTCCATAGAGGGTGCAGAACACTTGGTTCATGTTGAGTGTATTACAATTCGAACAAATTCTCTGTCCCTATGTGTGTTAATTTCAGACCCTCCCGCTGGCATTCCTCTGGGTTTCCACCAATGAAATGCTTGAGTGACGATAAGATCCAGCCATGGTAATACTTAACCCTATGAATTATCATTCTTGACCCTTAAATTATAAAAAACCCTTTGATTAGACCGGTGTGTAAAAATGGGGAACGACGGTGAATAGTAACCATGGTTTCTAACAACCTTTTTAACTATTAAACGGTTTTTTTTTTTTAAATAAAAAAAAAAAGGGGTTCTTTGAACTTTGGTCTATTGTAAAATTATAGACCTTGTACTTGAGTTATTAAAAATTTGTAGTGCAAAAACAACTATAATACAAAATGGCAGAAAAAGGACCTTGTGGTTTTTATAAGGTTATATAGGGCTAAGGTTTGGGCATTTGGATCTGGGTGTTGGGCCCATTTATGATTATGGACCATTTGTGTGATTTTTTGAAACTTGAGGACTAATTGAATATTTTAGATTTGTCTTTTTGTGTTGCCTCAGTACCAAGATTTGAACCAATTTTTGACGAAGATAATGGTTGACTTTTTTGACTTTTCCTGTTTTAGCTTGCATTTCCTGCTTCTCTTGTGCTCATAATCCTTTCCGTGTCCTTTTTTGCCCAGTTTTGACGGTTTTCCTCCTTTTGATTTTAGATATTTCCATAACCTAACTGCACACACAAAATACAAAAACAAGTATATTTTTGCCATTTTTAGCATGTTTTGGGTTTAATTGCGTTATTTTAGGTACAAACGGATATGTGTATTTTACACTTATCACAAGCTGTGAGAAATCATATGGGTAATATAAAATCAGAATTAAGAAATAAAATGCAAGCCATAATGTCAAATCAAACCAATGAGCTTAAGAACATGATGGCTAGTTTTTTTCAAATAAACTCCGCTTCTTCTTCGGGTTCCGGATCACTCCCTAGCAACACCATTTCTAACCCGAAGGGTGAATTGAAATCCATCACCACCCAAAGTGGTATTATTTTAGATGGACCATCTGTTCTAATGCCTCCTCCATTCATTAATCTGGAGGAGGAATAACGAGTAAAGGAGACGTTAACAGACCCGAAACTCGTTGAGTATACCATTAAGGTCCCACCTCCTCTTGTCTAAAAACCTTAGGCTCCTTCATAAAAATCTTATGAGATGCCAAAAAGGGATCCTCTATACCCCAATATCCCTTATCCTTTAAGGATGAACAAGGAAAAACATCAAGACAAAGATGAAATACAAATTCATAAGTTTTGGCAAATGTTCAAACAACTTCACATCAATATCTCTCTTGCTGATAGCAATTAGTCTAATCCAAATTACACAGAAAATGCATAAAGCTCCTTCCAATTCCATAAGGAGAAACATTTAGAACTGCAATTACAACCCTCATTGAAAATATGCTCACTATCTGTAAGAAGTTTACCAAGAAACTTGAGACCACCAGTAAAATTTCCTCATTCTGTGTATTTTAATACTCAATTGCAGTAGCCTTAGTCGATCTAGGTGCTAGTATCAACTTGATGCCACTCTCGGTTTGGAAAAATTTAGGTTTATTTGAACTTATATCCACCCGTAAATTAGCTAACCGGTCGGTTTGTACACCTGCTGGAATTGCAAGGGATGTTTTTGTTCTGGTTGGAAGATTCACGTTCCCTGTTAATTTCGTCATCGTCGGTTATGAAAGCGATCCTCGAGTTCCCCTCATCTTGGGAATACCTTTCTTGAGGACCGCTCATGCTTTGATTAACGTACAGAGAAGAATTAATTCTCCCTTGATGTGGAGAAATATTAATCTGATATGAAACATGCAATAAATCAAGTAATTCAATAAGACATCAAAAGAATTCAATCAACATATTGATATTTACAATATTTCTTACAGAAGAAATATTGAAGACTTGTTTCCAAAGGAGAAAATGAAAATCATCTGAGTCAATCCCCCTTTTTCTTCAGAACCCGACACACTCACTTCCGATTTAACTTCACCAGAAGTTAAAGATGATATCTTTGATTCGGAGGGAGACATTGTTCTAATTGAAAAATTGCTAAATCTTGATTCTACCAAGGATCTCCCTCCCTCTTCTAATTTCAATCCATTAAGTGGCAGTACCACTTCTTCTTCTCCTAGTCTCACAACTTCTGAGATTAGTGATTATTCTCTTGAGGAGTTCGTCGATGAACTCGCTCTTGTTGAGTCATTTCCACCAGGAAATGATAACATAACTCCGGAAGACGTTATTAGAGAGATCGAATATTTTCTTAACCGTGATCCATTAGCAGAAAATTCTCTTAATAACAATCTTATTTATACCATATCCCCAAGGATGTCACCGATAGAACATACTCTTGATTATTCATCTCTACTGAGATATGATGATGCCAATGATGATCTTTTTTATCTTAAGACCAATAGTGATGAATGGGGAAAAATATTTTATGATGATCCATTTGACTCTAAGGAAAATAAAATCAAACTTTCTAAACTCATGGGTTGAGCACTTGAATTCCAATGATCGAGTATTTCCTTCCTCAATCCTCGATGTGACTCGGATTTTCCCTATGAGGAATTTTACCTAGGTTAGTACTTTGACTTCAAACCGATAATGAGGACAAAGTATTCAATCTGGGTATACTCGTTCATGAGAACCTTTATGAAGTCACCAATCAAGTAACACCAGATAAGAATGTAAAGAAGAAATCCTCATCTAATGCTTCTTTAATTCATGAGGATTTTAATCTTCCTCCTTCTGATCATGAACTTCCTTTCCACATAGAAATTCTCAGTTTGAAATTACTCTCGTTTTCACCTAAAATAGGAAAAAGTTTTTCAATCCTGGATTCCTCATTTTAAAGGATTCATTCACTACTACCAGAAATTATCTCATCGGGACTCTAAAGATTTCAAAGTCATTAATATTTTTGAAAGCCCGATGGATATTTTTCATGCTCTTATAGGGATGACATCCATGTTTTGGATGTTTTAGGTCTCCATTTTTATCCCCCATGAACAACTCAATTTAGGGGACGGGTCAAGCTTAGTGACCTTAAACAAGTGCTTTGTGGGTGGCAACCCATGCTTATCTTAATATAATTATAATAGTAGTAATGAATAAGTGTGTTGTGAGGAGGCTCGCCTCTTCTTTTCTTGTGCTTTGTGTCTTTGTTGTATGTCCATGATTTCCCCGGATTATGAAACCTACACGGCCCGGTGGTTTTGTCCCTTCGTTCACAGATCGAGCTTCAATCCTCCATCTTCATTTAGGAATCCAATATCCTAAATCTTATCGACTAACATTTAACTTTGAGCATACTTAATAAACGGCTTTAGATTTATGTAGAGACCCTTCTTAAAACATTGAGGACAATGTTCAATTCTAGTATGGAGGGATCTATCGATTTGATTGTGCCTGCATCCGTTGTTTTCACGTAATCTCATTTTTACCACTAAAATACCAAAAAAAATTAAAATTTTAAAAATTTTCAAAAATAAAATAAGTGTTTTGTCACAATTTTGACTTTCCTGCTGGGTAGAATAAGAATAAATTTTGACTCGATCGAGCGTGTTTGACTCTAGCTTGTCCCTTAACTTTTAGACTAAGCATTCGCGGATCTTTTTATTAAAGATTTTAAATTTGCGAAGAACGAGAAATTATAGAGTTAATTATGAGTTAGATGCTAAACAAGGATTAGTTAGAAATCTTAAGAGCTTATAAGTGTAGTTTGTGGCTTTTCTCTCCTATAAGCTTCTAACCGGACTAATAATATGTGCTATCTTCGAAAATTAAACTTAAATCAACAATTTTTGAACTATGGTCGATATCAATAATTTTAGTTCAAAATTATACTTAAATTTTCTAAAAATAAATTTTCTCTATATCAAGTATATATCAAGTGATAAAAAAGATGATAAAAAAATGTGTTAATAAGTTACAAATAAACTGTGGTAGATAAATTTACTGCATCTTTGCTGGCACACAACCGAATGTTGTAGTCTCTAAATAAGGCAACATAAGTAATTATCTCTGAGACGGATAAAATTTGTTGCATCTTGGCCCGGCTCACAAGCCGATGTGTTTTACTCCTTAATAAAAGGGTCGATGATTTCTTCTTTTAAAGGATGTTAAATTATATTTGATGTAATAAATGTGAATTAATAATAATTGAAAATCAACTTTTTCATAAAATTTAAATATGCTTTAGAACTGAGACTATTGACATTTTAAGATTGATTTTTATGTGATACGAATAAATCCAAGGGGTGTTGAAACCTAGAAGGGCCGTGATTCCCCTAAACTAGTCCTCTGTGGGTGTCAAAAGCCTGGTCCCACATAGCCGCAAGTTGGGATGTTGCCGAACGAAAGTCTCTACATGGGTATGATCTCTCCTTCAACCTCATTTTTTTGGGTGAAACGTGACCCATAGAAATTTTGCCAAAACGGTTGAACCATGGTTGAAATTGAAATAATCACATTCACCTAAGATAAATCATAGTCAGGAGCCTAAATTTCACACGGTTGAAATTGAGCTGGTTAGGGACGAGTGACAAAGTCGGGACGATGAATTTATCCTTTTTGGGCATTTTAGGATTGAAATGCATCATATTCCGTGACCCTTAAAGTTATGAAAATAACGAAAGTCCATACATTCTAGTTAGGATGCTAAAAATAAACGTATAAAAAATGATAAAAGGAAAAAATACAAAACTATTTACGAATAATGTAGAATAAATAAAAATGGTCAAGAACGGCTTTTCAAAACCCTATTAGTCTTAATTCCTTATATGGAACACTAGCAACTATTTTCGATTAATTAGTCAGGGGATTGGGATTCTTGGTTATCTTATTGGATTACCTAGGCAATAGCGTGAGGACATGACAATAGTTTAGTATGGGGGATTTTGGTATGTGCTTAATTACACATACCTTTTACCTATAAAAACGTGCCTAAAATGACCAAAATATACCAAAAATATATTGTATTTGTGTGTTTTGTGATTTATGATTATGCAGGTAACGGATATTCACTAAAGGACAAAAATCAAGCCAAAACGGACAAAACCGAGCACGGGAACAAAAAGAGAGTAAAAAAGTCAAAGTCAAAAGTCAAAGACGAAGCCGAATCTGAAGAAATCTTAAATGGGCTAACCCGTACCCATTTAATGGGCCGAGTCAGCCCATTAAGCCTTCATTTATAAAGACTTATAAGTCTTATAGTCCAAAACCCTTAAAAATCCAAAACCATTAACCAGCCCAATCGTAAGCCTAAAACCCTTAAACCATTAACACCCTTTCACCCTTACACCGTTAGTCCTTAAGGACTAACATTGTTAGTCCAAAAGGACTAGTGGTGCAAATGATTAACAAAAACAGGGCAAACGCCCGTTAAACCAAAACAAACACACCCATTTCCCACCAACACTGTTTATCTTCCCCAAAATGGGTTACCTTGCAACCCCAGACAAAAACATCCCTCTCCCACCTTAACCCCACTTCATAAACCAACAAATCCATATTGGCAATCCTAAACAACCCCATTCATTTAAGGTTGAAGACAAAAATTCAAGGGTTGTGATGAAAAGACTTGGAGGACACTCAAATCTGATGGCTAAGATTGGTTTGTAACTTACTCACACAACTAGCACAACTGCCTTCTCACTCACAAAAGAAACACAAGTGAAGACCCAAGACTCTTAGCTTTTTAGTATAAATAGGATCACTTGTAGCCATGATAAGGCATCTAGTTTTTAGTTTTCTAGTTTAGCAGCTTATATTTAATGTTTTTAGCTTATTGTACTTTTCTTTAAAAGCTTTGTACTATTTTATTCAAGTTTAATGAAAATTAAGTTTTTATGTTAAATTTGTTTTTAAGTTAATGTACTTTGTGTTTTGAAAATGTTTTATAAGCTTACATAAGTTCTTTTTAACTCATACTTAAGCTGTTAACTTAAGCATTATAAGTTTTACCATAACTTATAGTTTTTAAGTCTCTTACCAAAAATTACTAAAAAATTTACTCAAAAGCTCTTTTGGGAAGATAAGCCATAAAGGGAAGGGATTATTGCTTTTTACTAGCTTGTTTTAAACAAGCTAGAGCTTGTAGATCATCTCTCTTTTGAGCATGTTTGCCCTATTTTGAGCAAGAGCCTTTGTAAGTTTTCTATTTTCAAGTTTTAGTTTAAAACTGCTTATTTCTTATATAGTGCTTATTTACTGTTTAAATCTGCTTATTGTTGCTTATATAATCTTAATATTGCTTAATGTGCCTAGTTTTAGGTTAAAATAGTTTAGCTTAAGTTTTAGTTAAAACTGTCATATTTAGCTTTTAAACTCCTTATTTGCTTATTTGCTCATTAAATGCTTATTTACTGTTGCTTCTTGCTTATTTATTTATGTTAGGCTTAGCTATAATCTGGTTTACTTTAATCTTAGCTTAAACCAGTCTTTTAGTGTTAGAAAATGTCAAAAAGTATTTTAAAGGGGTGTTTGGCTATGGGCAGTACTTACCCATGTTAGTACTGCTAGCCTGTTTGGACCCATTGTCCAACTTTAATCATACATTTGGAAGCCTTAGAATATGTTTTAGTTAGTTGCTTAAATCTAATATTGTGTTTTTAGGTTTTGAGAACCAAAGTTTTTGAATCTGTGGACTTTTAGGTTTCTCTATTGCTAGTTTTTGATTCTAGGATTTAAATTATGTTGTGTTGCTGTTTTGATGTTCAAAATGATTAGTATAATGCACTAAAAGTGCTTGTTTAGGTTCCACTCATGTGGTTTAAGTTTTCACCAAAATCTGTCTAAGTTTACAAGTGTCATTTTCAAAGTTAAAATCCATTTTTCATTAGCAATTTTAGATTAGTTAAAGTTATTTTTAGATTTTTAAATTCATAGCATAAGCTCTTTATAGTATAGACTTAATTTGTTTAAGCTTTTTTTTTGTTTTAGAACAGCTTATACTAGCTTATTTTTAGGGCTGCAAAAGCTAATTTGTCTTTTACAAAACCTTTGAAAAAACCAAAAATATTGTGTAATCAGCTTTTTCATGTGGCTTTTTCATGGCTTATCTGTGTTTCAAACTCCTTTTTCTTTGCTGATTTTAGAAGCTTGTTGTATAAGCTTTAGAGTGTTATAAGTCATTAAGCCATAAGGATCCATTTTCTAGCTTAAAAATAAGCTAGAAAGTGCCCTTGTTGGCTGTTTCAGTAGTTTTTGGCCATAAGTTGCTTATTTGCTTTTCTGAGCTTATTGGCTAAGGGGATTTGCTTTAGTTGTGTTTAGATTTGCTTATTAGGATAGGGTTAAGCCCCTTTAGCTTATTTAGTTTAGATTAGAGCTTATTCAAGCTTAATAGCATTTTTAGTTTAGAATTTAAGTTTAAAAGCCTTTTAGGTAATTCTGTCATTTAAGCTTAGTTTAGCTCATTTTATTTGCTTATTTTTGTTCCATAGTGCTTATTAGGTATAGCTTATTGTCTGTTGCTAGCTTATTTTTCTTTTCCATATGCTTTTTAAGTCTAAAAAGCCCATAGTTTAGCCCTTTTGGTAACTTAGTATTAAAAAGCCAATTCTGTCAACTTAATATAGCTTATTTCCAGCTTATTAGTTAGTTTTATAAAAAGTGTTTTTACAAAAAGTGCTTATTTCCAGCTTACGTTTAAGTGTGCAAAAAATTTTGCAAATAAAAAAATCATTGGGAAAGTGGGAAGCCAAAGGTGAGCCAAGGCTCGAAACCTGGACCTCAACCACCCTCAACCAACGATTTTAACACACACACCACACACCAACTGCCCTGGGGTCATTTTCGAGTATAGACTTGCAAAATTAAATACTTAACCACGTTTTGGCCCATTTAAGCAGTAAGCTTTTTCAGCTTATTAACAGCTTATATAGATAAGCTGTTTGTCCCGTTTTATTTTTCTTAGATTTAGCTTACTCTTAAGTACTTTTTGTGATTTTTTAGATTTTTTATAATTCTTTTAGTATTTTTAATATTTAATTTAGATAAAAAACCATTTTTAATTCATAATAAATAAAATAAAAGTCAAAAAAATATAATTCTTTTTAAAAAAAATTTCTTTTATCATTTAGGATTTATAAAAATTAAATTTTCATTTGTAGGGTTAAAATTGTAGAATTTAGTTTTTTAAAGAACTGGTTTTGATTCCCGTTATCGTTTTTAGTGTTTTAGCCTTAATTGCTTTCGTTTTTAGAGTGCCTTTACTTGTTTTAGCATATTATTAGTAGAAATAGTTAACCAAATCCAATTTGTGATATTCAAGCATTGTTCCACAAACGTTACCTTAATTTTCAAATTCGCACCTCGCCGGGACACGATCCGGGAAGGTTTTTAGGGACTTTTACTTTGGTCAAAAGTAAATATCTTTTTAAAAGCCTCGCGGAATACTTACTTCTCTTCTATTATTGATCTTTGCGATTTATTTATATATGTATTATTATTATATATATATATATATATATATATATATATATATATATAAAGCAAGTAATCAATTTTCATCAACCTTCTTTCCATCATCACTAAACATGCATGCACGCCTTCAAATAATTGTATTTTTGCACATATGTTCTAAAAACAACATATATGTTTTAAAAAAAACATAGTTGTTCTAAAGAATTTGATAAGAAATTGGAAATACAAAATTTTTCTTGAAGGTGTGCATGTATGTTCTTATAAGGCGTGCAACAACAATATTGCGGCCGTGTGGTTAGATTTTTGTGGAAAGAAGTGGAAGGTTTCATGATGATACTGAAGTAATATGGTGGATTCTTACGATTATTGGTGATTTTATGTATTTTTTTTTTTTTTTAATAGCGTGGTGTATGTTTTTTGGGGTTCTGTCAGTTCTCGCACTAAGAATGGTTCTGAAAGAAAGTTCCCCCATTATATATAATATATTTATACATACGTTTATATATATATACATACGTTTATATATATTACATACGTATTTTTATACGTACTTACGTATATATATAGTACATACGTATATATTCGTATATATATATATAACACCCACACACACTATATATATATATATATATATATATATATATATATATATATATATATATATATATATATTTATTTATATATATTTATTAGTGAGGAATTTTCATTAACTCACCCTTGAGTGGTTAAAAAGAAGTCGTTTGTTTCATGATAAGAAAGGGATTTTGGGTCATAGAACCAAACCGTAATGACCGACCAGACCATGCTGCAAGCGGGGCAATGTCTACCATTATGAGGGACCCCTCAATACGCATAACATTAAGGTGAGAAGAAGACGATAATGTATAGATAATATAGAGGACATGGAGAGAAAAGAATTAAACGTTTTGGAAGATTATTAGAAAAGATTTTTTAAAGTCTTTTTTTAAGAGGTATATTTTTTTATAAAAAACTAAGGCACTAACTGGACTCAACTAACGCAAATCGTACACCAACTCCCGGACATCGGCACCATTTTGATGTATGTCATTTTTACCCACCAAAAATTATTTATAAAAATGAATGATTATTAACCTAATACAAAAGTGTCTTGGTATAGTATTGTATCACCCGAGTATCGTTTCGAAGGAGTGGTGAATTTGAAATACGCCGGTCAAGTCTAATTTGATGCTTAGTTATCATATAAGGTTTTTGGTCTAAAAAATATAAACTAATGCAAACTAAATTATCTAAAGGAAAACTAAAAACTAAACTTATACTAAAAGAGGTATGTTTGCCTAGAAATCAGTGGTAAATAGTTAGGATTAAGTTGGTGACCTAAGCTCGAAACAAGGGTTAATTTATCCTCATGGGTGCTGTGATTCATCTTTAATCCCTATGGCCCACATTAAACCATTCGGTCTATATTCTAGGTTAAGATGTTGACAAAGTTTAGCCCTTTTCAACGGCTTTTTGCCGTCAAATTAGATAAAAACATTCTAAGTACACCAAAGGTTGGATGTCTCCCATTAATGACTACTAGACTAAGTTTACAAGGCACGCCTTACTTATCTTACCGTGAGCTAAAGGTGTCTAGTCATGAATAAGGCTTGAAAATCGATTAGGCGAACCTTTCACGATTTTAGTCAAGAAGCAACTAACCTAATCTCCAGTCAATAAACTAACCTAAAATAAATATTAAATTTACCAACAAACCTTTTCAACCGCCAATCTAACTACTAACCAACTATTTCTAAACAACATATAAAATCTACGCTCACAATTATCATAACTACGCTACAAACGACAAATAAAACAACAATAATGATAACTAAATTAAACATAGCAATAAAAATTAACATACAAAAAAATAAAAAATAAAGAGGTTAAAAGGATTAAAGATAACCAAATGAGATTAATGATGTAAGGATGACGATATCAGGCCCGTTCCATTAGCATAAAATCCAAACCTAATTTATTAAGATTCATTGTTAACCCACTATTATCCACTAATCGCCAACGCTATCTAGTTTAGATTTGAAAGAAAGGTTTCAACTAAATAAAAGTTGACGAGGCTTGATTGACAAAAGCAAAATTCTTAAGAAATTTTGAAAAAACTATGTTTCAAATAAAAATGCTTAATGGGTAAACCAATCTTGAAAAAAAAAAGTAAAGAAATTTATGGGGAACAAATTACGTCAAATGAAACCATGAAATTTTGAAAAGAACAAAAATCAGTTAACAACCAAATGTTGATTCATTAAATTGATAAGTGAATTAAATGCCAAATTTAAAATACAAGAGAACAATGAGGGCATGTTTGGTTGGAAGAAATAAATTTAAGGAAATGGACATGGAAAAAATTCTCGTGTTTGGTACGATTGAGAAATAGAAAAACAGAGAAATAAATTTTCTCTGGTATTCCAGTTACCCACAAAACAAATTCTCTATTTTCCTCAACTTTTGGGGTGGAAAACAAATTCTTTAGGACTTTAGCTAAACCATAGAACCGTGAGTAGTCACATGATGCACAAAATCACATTAACACCCAAGGCTGCAAGATCGCGATCCCACCTGGGATAGTTTTTTTCTTTGCAAGATCGATATCGTAAGATCCTACCAATTTGTCATGTTTTGTAAACAAAGGATAAACGAGTCAAATTGTTTTCATTTCAACACAACATTAAAGATAAATTCATATAATACTCTCTTAAATATGTCAAAGATTAAATTTGAAAAACCAAAGTAAAAAATAAAACACGATTTTTCTGATTATTTTGATTTCTGCTTATATTTCATAAACTTTAATTTCCCGCTTATTTTGAGACTTGTGGACTTATATAAGTTTATTACTGTTGACAAAATATAATGCCTAAAAACATTATTAATATTTTTCACGTCTTTACGTTTTGATAATCACAAAATATAAAAACGCTCAATGTAAAATTAAACGTAAACAAGTAATTAGTAGTAAATTTTCATTTCGATAATTATATCACTTAAAGGTATGAATAAATAAATGCTTAATGCATTTTATGATCAAAGGAAATTTTTATTCAACCTCAAACTTTTATAAAATGTTGTAAACATTTTTATAAACATTATAAAACATTTTCTACAATTAAAAGAAATATTTTATTCAAAATAAACATTTTGAAATTTAAATTTTCGTACCTAAAACGGCTAGAAAAGTTCCAGAAAATTCCCCCTACACAAAAGACAAATTGGGGAGGCTTTGGTCTAGGGGACTGCCCCTAGGTAGACGCTCCTCCAGTTTTTCCTATAAATACTGGACTTTTCCCCACTATTTTCTCACCTTTTGCACTCATTCTTTCTACCTAATACAGCCCACATATCTTCTCTAAAATCTTTTGATCATTTAATCATAAAGCTTTGTTTCCAAGTGATCAAAGCTCAATTCCTCAAGTACAAGAGAAGAATACTTCCATCATCAAGTGAAGAAGTATTACACCTTTGTGTGTTGTTGCAATCTTATTGCATCCATATCATAACTTGTAAATCTTTTGTAAATTTTATAAAGTTGTGTAGTTTCTAGATCTTAGCGATCTTTATAAGTATAGTTAGATCGTGGTGATCTTACCAAGTAGTGTTAGATAGTTGTGATATAAGTAGTGTGGTGACTTGAAGTTGTGAAGAAGTCTTGAAGTTGTGAAGAAGACTTAAAGTTGTGAAGAAGTCGTGAAGTTATGCTATGATAGATTGGTTCTAGCTTAGATTAGAACTCGACATTTAGCTTTGTGTCGTAAATCGGTGTAAGCAACATTGTGTACGGTTTTCTCCGCCATAAGAGAGCTTGTTGACATAGTGAAGAAAACTCTCGAGTTAGGTGCTCGGGGAGTGGAGTAGGGCGAAGAGGTGCTTCGTTGTCGAACCACTATAAATCCTCGCTTTGTGGTTTGATTGTTCTACTTTATATTCGTCTTAACATTACTTTCTCATATCATTTTATTGATTGTTTAGATAAGTATATTGATCATATTGTGCAAGTGTTGAAATCAAGTAAAGTCAAATCTAAAAGTTTACAAACACTTTAACACCTTAAATTTAAAAAGCGGTAAACTATTCAACCCCCCTTCTAGTTTTCCACAAACTAGATGATTAAGGCCTAAAAGGGGATGTCACTTGAAGGTAGATTAGATCAGGTCCTAAAGGGATGCTTGGATAAATTTCACTTGGTTAAAAGTAATTAGAACGCCATATCACAATCATGATTTCTTCATTGTATCTTTTGGTTGTTTTCGTCGTGTGCGTTTTGTTTCTTTATACTAAGTCACCATTCTTTCTAGGTGATACTTAGACAACTGTGATTTCATGCTATCCTTTATCTAACTTTAGTACATACTACTTCATTGCTTCTCGGTGAGTTCATAGCCCTACCTTTTCTCTTTTAATGGTTTTTATAAACTGTTTTCGTGGTGAGAATACATGCTCGTTTTACTAAGCAAACTTATTAATTTCTACTACTTAATCGTTACATGTATATTTTTACTAAATCTTTTACTTGCTTACTACATGACTTTTAATAAATGTGTGATACATGGTTGTTTACTTATGAACTTACTAAAGTTTGATTTGCTTACTACATGATTTAAGATCATTGAATACCTATATATATGAAACCGTGAGTTTTGAACACATTATTTATTTTAATGGGACACAAGTGCTTGAATGGTATGCCTGACCTGATTATGAAATTATCTGCATGAGTCGCTATTACCAAAGTCCCTAATTTTGTAAACCGTTAATTACCTTTCAGGGTAAATGATAGTACGATTAATAAATCTATTGGGTATGACAACCCTGTCCGGGGGTATGAATCAAATCCTTTTGAGCACCCCACCCAGTTAACGGACAATTTGTATTGAGAATCATAGGTATGAGGCAATAATACCTAGTACTGGGGCAACTGTGTTTGCATATGATATGCGTTATTATCAAGGTTCAATGTCACGAGCTCAATGCGATAATGTTAAATGATACTTCAAAATACTATCGCTGAATGATCTTAAACCTTGTGGTCCACTTCTGAACATTACTTGATTTATTGAATCACTACATGGATTTTAGAAATAAAACTTTGAAATATTGTAACGCTACTTTTCTTACTGAAATATTACTTGATTTATTCCAGTACTAATTTTATTTAAATTTATGAATTCACCAATATTATGTTGATGTTTTGCATGTATTTTCTCAGGTTATTATTTTGCTACCTAAGCATAGGGAGCATTTGAGTCGCGCGGATATATATTTTTAAAGGCTTTATAATTTTAGTACCATTCGACACACGTTTTAAAAATGCTTTCTATTACATTACAAATGGGACCTGTTGTAACTATGATATTTTATAAAATTTATTGAATGGATGACTTTTTTTCAAAACGTCTCACTTGGATTCATTTTCTATAACTTGTGAGTATGGACAATGAAGTAGCACCCCAAGTGGTATTCCGCTGCATTGTGTTTTTGGGGGTGTTACAGTATCTCCGTGAAAAATGAGATCAGTATCTTTTTAGAGAAACTTAAATGGCTGGAAAGGGATGTGCATTGCATCACTAGGTCCTTGACGTCTTTCTTCAATACCAATAATCATCTTTTTGATTTTGATAGATTATGTATTGACCCGTTTTTTGCCTAAGCGTATGGAGGGATTCTTTCTTTACACCCTTTATCCTTACATTTATTTTCCATTCGTCAACCCCTTCAATGTTTACCAAGACTTCCTTACTAACACCTTATTGTGATTGTTCAATGTTAGCTCATGCTTTAGTCAACATTATTCCCTTTTGTCACTCATATCCAAATCATACATAAGGACTGCTATTTCTAACTATAGAGTGTCTTTGAATTGACCCCTCAGGTTCTGGAGGGATCATATGACTATACTAACCTTAACCACCTTATGACTTAAGAATCGTCGTGAGTTAGTTGGTTAGTGGGTATCAGATCAAAACCATAAAACCAAAAGCAATCAAAGTGTTTGATATTAATCAAAATGTGCATCGGTATTTGAAATTGTTTTGCACATGGAGGAAAGAGTTAATTATCTACACTTAAACTCTTGAGTCTTATTGACCATATTACTTTTCCAACGATCCCATTTTAATCACATTTTCTCCCCTATAGAAATAACTAATCTCTTAGTATTTTCATATCAATTGATTAAAATTTAAGACATGAAAAAGTTTCATGGGGAGAAAAATGTTAACATAGCATGAATGTGGAACATTTTTCTGTGTTGCTCCCCCTTAATTCCACATATGACACCACATATACGATATTGCGAAATATAGTTTTGACGTTTTAAATTCCATGTGAAATTGAGATTAAGCCACTTTTATATGTTTTAACAAAATGAGTGTTTTAAGATTTCTGATATTTAACATCTTTCATTTGTTAATTTTTTTTTGAAATGTTTTAGACACACAAAGTAGACATGTGATAATGTGTCTAAAAGCATTAAAACTTGGTTTTAAAAGCTCCCCCACAAAACTTGATCCACTTATAAAAAATGATTCTGCTTTTGAAAGTTTCGAGGGAAGGGAGTGTTAAACACATAATTTTGAAAGATTTTGAAAAACCTTTTGAGAAATTCTTGAAAAATTATGTTCAACTATTTTGAAAAACAAATGTTACTTTAGCTCTAGAGACTTTGAATGTCTTTTGAATTGACGTTTTGTGTCAGCTCAAGTTCGAGAAATTGTTATCTTCTCGTTGCGAGGATACATATACATGAGTGCACACTTTCGTTTATTTCAAGAATGAGTCCTAAGCTGATATTTACTTAGAAGTCATATGTCCCAAGCATGAAAATTTTGAAAGAATGCTCGGGACGAAGAAGATTTCTCTTCTTTTTAAGATAAAGCGCATTGAAGCGTACACTTTTTTTTTGAAAACACAGGTTTCGTACAGAAGTATACGAAAGCCTTTGAGACATGTCGAGAAGATTCTTTTTGGTATTTTTGAAAAATTTTCTATTTTCTATTTTGTTTTTGAAAATTTCTTATTTTGTATTTTATTTTTCAAAAATATTTTCTAAATTAATTAAAAATGGAATGTTTATACACAGAAGATGATTGTAAAATATTTACATTAGATGAACCCTATAAAGAAATGGGTTCGGAAGCTGTTGAGGTACCTATACGCAAAGAAGAATAATTTACAAAAATAACAGTCTTAGGAGAAGATGTTTTCTTTCCTAATGGTATTGCACTATCATTTGCATTGAGACAAGTTGCAACAGTCTTACCTGTAGGAATCCACCTAAGACCAACAGAAGTGAAGATTCTACCCGTTGGTTTCCTTGCCATACTAGATCTAGGAGGAGTAGTTTTCACATACACAACGGAAATCTTCTTTGGGGAAAACCTATGTCCTATAAAGATCCGACTTTTAGGTTTCTTAGATTCGCTTTTCTTTTCTACAGGTATGAATCTTTTTTTGTCTTATGAGATTGTTTCTTACCCTGAGAATTCACCTCTTTTAAGAGTTTTTTATACAAGCATCATGATTTGCAACACATTTTTGACAGTCGAGTAGACAAAGCGTTTGGAGTCTAAAAAGAGCTAGAATTCTTAGAGTGTTCTGCGTTGGGAAGATTAGTTTTCGTTACACAACCACTCTTATATGTAGGCCAAATCCTTGTCATTTGATTCATGCTCCTAGGTTTTGGTTTTCTATCATTAGTAGTGGTTGGTAATCTAGCAGAAGGCATCACACTAGTTTTTTAATTTATATTTTTTTCTTGTGTCTTTTTCTTAGCTTCCTCTAGGTAATGATTATGAACAATGTTATTTTAACTAAATATGGGCATATTCTTTGAGCTATTCCTAGATTCACTAGATGCAATCAGGTGATGAGGCTTTGCAAAAGCAGGGTCTCTAATATTAGGCCAATAATGAGGAGTGGTTGGTTTTGACAAATCTTTCTTCACATCAACTTGGGAGGCAAACTGTGGTTTTAAAAATTTTGATCATTTAGATTTAAATGCATTTGGTTGTCTAACAACTGATTGGTCAGAGTGGTTGTAAAGGAGGTTTCCCTAAAATTGATGGTTTTGCAGACTTAGTATACACACTATTTCCTTTTGACTTTCTTAATTCGTTTTGTAAAGTTGCATGAGGAAAAATGTTTTCCTGAATCTGAGGTTTTAAATGTTTGTTTTCCTCAAGTAATTTATCCACTTTACATTCTAGTTCGATGTTAATTGATTCAATTACATGTATGCCAATTTTATGTTTGGCTTCATTACTTGTTTCTTTAAAAATATGACATTGTTGCCCTAATTTTAAAACGTTATAGCAGACCAACAGTACGGAGTCCAGGGAATGTAGGAGGGGCGCGGCGTGAGCGCTGGTTGGGGGGTGTATTGGTTTCGAAGCGATTTGAGGGGTGGTGTGGTGTAGTAGGTCAAGTGGATTCACAGGCAGACTATTCTCTCTCAGGGGGGATTACAGATGGCACGATTATGTCAACAGACTTCAGCGTATTGTGATCATAGAGATACACACAGGGTGCTTGGTGTGTGGGTATTCGGGTAGGGTGTCACAGATAACGGTCATGGGTGGCGCAAGTACAGAGGGGTACAGAGGACGTATGGTAGGTGATACAGAGGATGCATTCTTGCAATATGTTCTTTGGGCGCGACTATTTTTATATATCTCTATATCTATGAGGGGAAGCAGGACATCTTTGTCATCTGAGTAACTTATCTTCGGAATCAACTTCGACAACACACCATTGTCATTGCAGAATTAGTGTGCAACACTTATGGAGCATTTTCCAATTATAGGAGATTGACAGAGTATGGATGTTTAGGTGTCGTAGAGGGCTATAACTAATGAGACAACGCGCGTATAGTTTATATCTTCTAGTCACATCCTACACATGGATCTCACTATCAGACATCCTCAGGATAACAGGTTAGTACTTCATCAATTTGGACGTTCTATTGAAAAACTATCAAGTACGCACCGATAGTCGCATCACTAATCTCAAGCATCAATTTCTCTCATCAAACGTCTGCCTTATCTAAGAACAGACATTCTCTGCGCGCATAGGAACTCTCTAGCGAACTCTGCGGCTTATACATTTCATGTGATCTAATACGTCTCTCGTTCTCAACGCAGATTGATTCATCTTCATGATCTAGTATATATTTAGTCTCGATACATTGACGAACTATCCTCTTTAGATGTTCTCACTCTGTAATACTAAGATCGTCCAGTTAGGAAGCGTATGCATCATTGTGATCTCACCTAGACTTAGATAGTATTATGATCATTACACAGGGGAGCGTCAGATGAGTCTTTCTTCACAAACACTGAGTCGATTCTGTATTAGTAGCTTGTCACAAAGCAGATTGTTTTATTCATATTACTCATTCGAATAGCATGTGATATCCTCAGACAACATTCTGGCTCAGAGCAGTACAATCACATATGAGATATCTTACTAGTCGAGCTTATTTTGTACATATCCGAATGTCCAAAATTAAGAACTTTTCATCAAACTCGTCTTCAAGAGACATGGCATACTTCAAATCATCTTTCATTTCCTTGATAAGACTCTTTTCAAAGGATCTTAGTTGATGATTTATGTCTCTAGCTAACGGTTTATGTTCTTTAGACAATCGATTTTGAACTTTCCTCAAGATATCACCTTTATGATTCCAGGGGGTGATGCTTTCTCATAGATTGATTTTTTGCTTTAAAACAGTTTGTTTTTCAAAACTGAGCATTGAATACTTGACAAGGCAAAAGTATCTCATTGGAATACTGTTCCAAAATTTTGGATCATAATTTACTAGTTGAGTTTGTTCTAAATGTTTTTTCAAGTTAACTTGTCTTCTTTTCAAAGAAACTTTTGGTGGTTCTTTAAACCAAGTCTCACCATATACATAGCCATGATACGAGAGTGGAGATTTTATTTGTTTTACTTTCAAACATTTTCCATCTTCACATATAACTCTTCTTCGGAAATGATCTTTTGATCAAAAAGCGATTCTTTTCTCATTTCATTAATGTTATACAAAATTGGTGTTAACTCCTTGGCTTTGTTCATGACAAAAGGGTTTTCAACATCATTTTTCTTCTCAAAGCCAAGGCCCTTTTTTCCCGTATTAACATTGTCTTCTTTTAGAAGCAACATAAGAAAAGTCTGAGCAGTCTGTCCTGCTTTTTAAAGTTTATTGTTAAGATCGTTTATTTGTTTCAAAAACTCTTGATTTGTTTTTTCAAGTTTATTTTTCCTGTTTAAAAGCGGTTGGACATACTCAACGTACTTCACATTCTCCTTGTGGAAAGGCTTTTCTGTTTGACAAGCTTGAGATTTAAGATTTAAAATTTCTTCGTTTAAAAGCTTAATCTTTTTGCAATATTCAGATTCATTTGTTATTTGTTTTGCAAAAAGTTTTTCCATAAAAATCTCAAGCCCTTTTGCCAAAGAGGCAATCGCTTGCTAAGCTCGCGAGTAACCTTAGTACAGTTTTCCACTTCAAGTTGTTCATGATTATGTATCTCAAGAGCAAACACATTTTCAAATGTATCATTATTTGAGTGATATACCTCAGTCAATGTGTTGTTGTCACATGAGGGTCCAACAACAACATTCTTTTGTCAGAAACAACCTTATCAACCCATACTCTTTTAGCATTTGCAACATATCCTGAACTACTGCTTTCATCCTGTTGTTCTGTTGATGTATTGTTATATGTGCTTGCTTTAGAGTCCAAACCAGCATCCAATGCTATACCCTCATTGACCATTCCCTCTTGAGTTTGCATCTTGCTTGCATTCAACCATTTTTCAATCTCCTTTATTGCAAGAACCTCTCGTGCTTTCACCAGTCATTCACTTTTATGAAGTAATCTTCTATCGATGTTCATCTCGAGTGCATTCATGTAGTAGATTAGTTCACTTCTATAAGTTTGAAGTTCTTTGCCCGTGTATTTTTGGAAGCTCTCTTTCGAAACTTGATCTTTAACTTGATCTTTATGATCTAGAGATTCTACCTGTTCCGAGATGAAGAAGGTCTCAAATTGTGTCTTGAGCACTATAAAACATTTCCTTGACTCACCCTCATGTAGATACTCTTTTTCAATTTGCCATTGTAAGTTATCGATGTTGTACGACAACTTCTTTTTGAATGTAACACGATTGTCACCAAAGTATCTTTGAATTGCCCGATTAAATCCTTCTTCAGCTCCCAAACCATTCCATCGTATAGTCTGGAGATATTTCGAATGTTTATTGACTAATTCAAAGTATACTGAGAAATCTTTTCTCGTTTTAGTCAGTCTTTCTTGAAGTTGTTGCAAGTCTCTCTCGTCAGAATTGGAAAACAAAGATTCCATTGAAATTCGATGTGTGAAATTCATGATATTTTATGGATAAAGTGATGTGTTGTGGGTTGTTTATTAAAAAAGTCGTTTTTGACGTTA
>BQNB010048320.1:0-42623 GCA_026074375.1 Tanacetum coccineum | reverse complement strand
CCTCTTCATCTATCACAGTAGTCACTTAACGGGGTTTACGGGCAGCCATTTCCAAGTATTTCTATTAGTACTCTGAATTACAAATGACATCAGTAATCATATCTTTGGGAATAGACATTCCGAATACCTCATCCAATTCTCCTTTGGGGACGAATTTGAGATTACCGAGTGATAGTCATCTTCCGTAATATGAAAAGGAGACTGTGGCCTTTTGTGAATGTTATGTCTGCCTCCTAAGTAGCAAATGATCAGCTTGGTGAATCGGCAGTATGGAATAACATGAGGCTTGGGCTTCTTGGTGGGAACTTTTAGATTGGCTGCATCAGAAAAGAAGGTCTTGATTGCCTGAACGAACTCTTCCCAGATGAGTTTTGCATAGTCTATGTTGGTTCTCGAGACAACACCCCACAATATTTGAAGAACTAGGTGCCTGGGTCTGTCACTACCAAAAGTCTTTCCCGTTAAGCATTGGTTAATCATAGACAGAATGGTTTTCCATGACTGATATAAACTGTTCACATACATCTTCGAGACAAATTGGAGTTCTTCAGGGTATCCCAGATTATTCACAAAATCTATTACCAGATCACCAGTAGGAGGTGCCACAAAAGGGTGTGCAAAATCCTTAGGGGTGATTCCTAGAGCACTGCGAAGAAGACCAGCATCCAGAGTAAACCATAGTTCATCTAGTTGGAAACTTTATATACCAGACTTGGTATCCATTGTAAGAGTGTTCCAGAGTTGCTGAATGTAGATTGAGGGAATATCAGCTGATGTAGTGAAGGCACTGAAGAAGTTGGTGTTCTGCAGGATATCCATTGAAATATGAAAGATTAGATTTATCTGCATCTTTTGAAGACCCATACAAAGATTGCTCTTTCCAATCGACAAGCGAGCCTTGACTGGAACCAATTGTTCATCGGTTCTTGTAGGAGTAGGGACATTCTCTTCATCTATCTTATCTGCTTAAGAGTATCAACAAAGATGGACAATAAAGCAGATATTTAATGTTAGACGAGAAGATTAGCCTTGTGTTTGAGTTACCATGCCATGTTTGATTAAGATATGATTGAATCATGTTTGAGAACATATTTCACTTTGAGTCACTGGTCATTGGCTTAAGTCAATCCAAAAGTCAACATTGGTTAACCTTGGTCAAAGGTCCAGAAATTATCCGACAAGGTCAATATCAAGTTAACTGAACCCGGATGGGAGTTAACTAGTCATTTAGGCCTTTAGATTGGGTCTGATAAGGTTATTGGGCTTAATGGGCCAAAGCGAGAAACAATAGCCCAAACCGCTAAGAAGCAGTTCATCAAACCGCTATGAAGTGGTTTAGGTAAACCGCTGTGGTGCAAATCTGACTAAACCGCTATGAGGTGGTTTGGTAAAACCACTATGACATATTAGACTGACAAACCGCTTTGATTAAAATATTAATTAAAATTAAGAATTTTCATCAAACCGCTACGACCAAACCGCTGTAACTATTTTATTGTCATTTAATCAAACCACTGCGGATTAGAAAATTTTGAAAATAGTGGTTTGAATATTTTAATCTTAAAAGAATAATTTGACCAAACCGCGGTGATGCTTGATAGCAAACCGCGGTCAACCTGTTAGATTAAAATCTTCTTAAATCTAGCAAACTGCTACCTAGAAAGTTGAGCAAACAACTGCAAAGAACAACAGTTTCTCAGCAAACCGTTGTGATGAACACATACCTCAAACAACATTTTTCTAACAATTTGGCAAAACAAAACACAATCCAAGGCATCTAATCACTCCTAAAACCTCTAGCAATCATTCAGAACAACCTAAACCTTCACATTACATCAAAATCGAGCCTTACTCTACCATTTAAGCTACAAATTCATTAAAGGACTTAATGGGGACTTGCAAATATGTTTTAGATACTCAAGAGAAACTTCTAAGTTACACCAAAACGCATTTAAATAGATTAAAGCAACATACAAACTGCTATTGACTTTCGAAAGTCAAACATGAAACGAAAATTATCAAATCAAACATTCAAGTGATTGGGGATAGAACCTAGAGATCAAATCATCATCATAACTACCCTAAGAACTAATCCCAGCAGCCTAATCATAAAACCTAACACCCTAATGGTTTTCGATCAAAAAACGAATGTGAAATCAAACTTAGAACACAAATGTGTTTGATCTATCCTAATCAAGTTATGAACGAGTGATTAGGATCCCTAAACGTATCTATCCCTGTCACCAATTTCCATTTCCATGCACATTTTTAATTTCGAAAATCCCCAGTTGGTTTTCTAGAGATTTACGAAGATTAACAATGTTTTGTTATAATTCCATTTAGCTAAGGATAAATTAAATGATGTAGAACAAGATTTGATTGTTACTTTAGCAAGAAATAAACAGGAAATCAAGGATTAAATTTGCTACAGTGGCGGAAGCGTATTGTGTATGGTGTGTGTGTTTTTATAAGTTTGACCAGATAAAGAAGGTTTGACCAGACGAAGCAAACCGTTGCTTTTTATACTCTAGGTTTTAGATTTGGTAGATTTAGTCCCTAGGCTTTCTAACATCTTTTAACTTTTGATTTAAAGTATTTCTAAGGGTTAATTAGTTTGGGAAATGGCAGATTTAGTCCCTATTGTTTATCAAAGCAAGGAAACACATAGCATATTGCGTTTTGGTCCCTAAACTTTGTAACAAATGACAATTTTGGCCCTTTAAGTTAAAATTAATTAATTCCCTTTCAAATTATAACCCCTTTTAAATACAAAAACCTTTTCTATTAATTGTGAATGTTTTAGAAACCCGTTTGATGAAATAAATTTGAAATCACTCTCCCCCTCAAACAATGACCCATTTTCTATTTAAAGAGCTGTAGTCGTTGTTTGAGTGGACAAATTTATTGTAAAAACACAAACTGATTAATTTTCAACAACACTTTTTCCACTGTGGCCAACACAAATAATTTTAAAGAATCAATTAAGAAAAATAATTTGGTTAAAAAATAAAGAAGACTTCTCTTCTTTATGAAGAAATAATGAACTGAAACGTACATTACTCTTTTAAACGAGCCAGGGTTATGTACAAATATTTATAACCTATGATGCATGGATATGAAGTAATCCATGCCCGCGAAAAACTAATTACCCATTGTCAGGAACATGTGTCTTTTTAGAGACATGCTTTCCCCAGATTAAAAGGCGGGTTGTAGTCTGAAATAACTACAAGCCATTAAGACATATTTTAAAAGGTTTGAACTTATGCTCGAACTTTATTTAAAGACCCGTGTCCTTATTAAACGACATTTCTAGGTCCGTAAATATTATCGATTTTCAGAAGACATGTCTTGAAAAATATTTTTGGTATTTTCTATTTTTTTATTTTTATGGTTTTTGTAGGTTTTATATTTTTGTATTTTTCTTTTTGGTTTTAAATATGTACATAGGATACATGAAGACCTTACTTTACTCATCCTCTTCTTCCTGAAGACGTTTGATAGTTTCCGGAGTCATACTCTGCATTCCAAGTCGCGGGAGAAGAAATTCGAACCGCTCTCTTGGTAATGCCTTTGTGAATATGTCCGTAAGTTGATAATCCGTCGTCACAAAGTAAAGTTCAATCACACAGTTCTTTACTTGCTCTCTTATGAAATGGTGACGAATATCGATGTACTTTGACCTGGAGTGCTGGACATTGTTGCAGCAGAGAGCGATAGCACTTCTGTTATCACAATACAGAGGTATATTATTGAATGAAAAGCCGTAGTTTGTTAGTTGTGATCTCATCCAAAGGATTTGAGCACAACATCCAGACATGGCAATGTATTCAGCCTCTATTGTTGAGATAGCAGTGCTTTTCTTCTTCTTCGATGACCAGCTCACTAATTTGTCACTTAAAAACTGAGCACTTCTTGACGTACTTCTGCGAGTATCCTGACAACCTGCATGATCTGCATAGGCCATTAGTGCCATAGCGGTGTCATTCGAATACCAAAGACCCATGTTAATGGTTCCTCTGAAGTACCAAAAGACCCGCTTAATTTCTTCAAGGTGCTTTTTGGTAGGCTTAGCCTGATACCTAGCACACATGCACATAGCAAATACAAGGTCTGGTATACTGGCAGTGAGGTACATTAATGAGCCGACCATACCTCAAAACCGAGTCTGGTCAACTAGAATCCCTAAAGGGTCCTCATCCAGTTTTAATCTATCCACCATTGGTGTATCTACAGGGTCAGACGTATCCATTCCATGTTTCATTAAAATTTCAAGAGCATATTTGGATTGGTTAATAAAGATGCCTCTAGGACTTTGAGAAACTTGTAATCCTAAGAAAAATGACATTTGTCCCATCATTGACATCTGAAATTTTGAACTCGTCTCTTTTGAAAACATGTCACAAGCTTTAGGATCAGCCGAGGTAAATATAATATCATCTATGTAAATTTAAACAAGAAGAATATGTTTGCCTATTTTTTGGGTGAATAACGTAGGATTCAGTTATCACACCCCGCCAAGGCGGAAACACAAGGTGTAACATCATGGATATCATCACAACACAATGGTGTCAACAATAGAGAATCACTACATGTATAACTAATATAAAAGACACGATGTGTCATTGGGCCACTACCCGAAAACAAAATAAAACGGCATCTTGTTTTAATAAAAATGGTCTCATTCATCATACAAAGACAAATGTCTCACAAACCTACTAAAATCATTCAAGAATCCAGCACAAAATAACGAAACAAAATCAAATGGGAACGTTCCAATGCAACCTAATGGTCTCGTCTAGCCACTTTTATTTACATCACACCATCATAACGCTCACCAGAAAATGATGCTTAAAATAAACGTCAATACTAATAGGTTGGTGAGAGTCATATTTTGGTACACACCAATACAAGATTAAATCCAATTACTGTGAGATTAATAAAAAAAAAAAAAACAAAACATGGCAGGATATTAAGCTGTCATTATACATGCTTAGCATTCATGCAACTAAGAATATTAATTGGGATGGTACGTGGTCCCCCCGATCCAATGCAACAAAATTAGTCATAGAGAGGAATGAATCCGAATCCTAGACTCTTGGTATACCAAGTATTCCATCCGCACACAAATACAGGTCATACCCACACCAAGTAGGCGAAACTCTTACCACAAAGTAGGCCGAAGACCAATACAACATCATACCAACATGCAACACATAACATATAATATAGCCACTTAAATGTCTATGTGTAACTGAACCATATAAATTACAGAATCAAAACTTTTGAAACATATTTTTGCATCACTTCCATCCCAGAAAACATATGTAAAATGGGACTATGAACTCACCTGGATACTAACGCAGCTTCCAAATCTCTACACGCAACTATACAAAATGAATAAACACGGGTTACAACGCGACTAATCTAAAAGATCTTAGTACATGTAACACACATATGATGGATTATAAGGGTTTAGTTAACCATCATATCTCCCCGCCAGACCATGCCACCTAACATCTTACTAACACTTTACACTAGCTACTTACAATTAACCAATTTGCATAATTTTAGTGTCGCTTTACGTAACCCCAAACCCTTACTTAATGAACCTCATAAATTGATACAAAAAATTACCCAATGTTTATTTAATGAGTAATTAACTAACCTTGTGATTCTCAAATATTACTTACAGTGTAACTGACGTTCAAATAAAATTCAAACTTCATAACTGTCCTAATTCGGATCTGATTGTCACACCAAAATATAGCGACTACTAACTTCCAATATTTGCCCTGCTTTTTTAAGAGGCTGATTTTTACAGGATTAACCTAGACATATGGAACTTAACTACTGTAGAAGATCTAAGCTTAATTCCACTTTTAAGTATAGTTTTACCCTCACCAAACATGACCAAAATCTGACCCGTATTTACTGATCGTGACAACTTTTAGTGTAAGAAACATTGATTGACTTCCGACCTTAAAAACTTTCGAGGTCCATACATTTTGAACTAGACTCTCTGTAAGAATTTTTTAAGCTTAAGAAAATCAATAAAAGTTATCCGTATGACCAAGTTATGACACTTACAAGATGACCTTTCAAAACTGCCAGCTTTTAATTCCGAATTTACAAACCCTAAAACCCTAATTACACATGCTTAATACCACTAATCATCCCAAAAATGATTTTTAAAGATCAAAACCCTAATTTTACAGATCTTATATAAACCCTAATCCATTCCATCAATAATTGTTACATGCTTTAAAGAAAACTTAACAACTAGGGTTTAACAACATACCTTAATTCTTGATTCTTGAAACCCTAAATCACCAAATTGATCTTGATAAAAAAAATCTTTTTTTTTCTTCTTATGCTTGGATCGACTGATTATAAAAAAATAGGGAGGAGGGGTTTGTATTTATAGTGTTTGCAAAAAGATTGGATAACTACCTAATTAGAATTGTAGTTAAACTAGGATTGTGTTTCATTTTTTTTTCTTTTTTTCCTCTTCCAATCCAAACACCCCCTGAAAATATATTTTTAAATTTTTTTTTTATAAATTTTGAAATTTATTCATATATATATGTTATTTATTTTTTTTATTTAATTATTATTAATTACATATTCAACCCTTAATTTTGATATTTTTATGAAAACCCCTTTATTCTACCTTTTAAACCATTTAAATTAAAACTAAATTAAACGACTATAAATAAATTTCATTTCTAAACATATATTTTATTTTGTAACTTATTACTACTAAAATACATCTAACTAAATTTACTAATCTCAATCTTCTACTCTCACGAACTCCGATTATTTAAATACGTAAATACATAATACGTACACATAAATACATACACACATAAAATTATGCCATCATTTTTTTATTGTCACAAAATGTGAACAAAATGAAAAATCCCCATAACAACCGTAACTTCAATCACAAGGAGACGATCACGCTCCTCTAATTGGTAACCAAACTCACATAGAATCACATAAACACATAATTATCAGATCACACAATGAAACTCAAGTCAATGCTAACAGTTGACTAACCTGCTCAAAGTACAGTTGTCACAGTATCTTCTCCTTAAGGAAATCTCGTCCCGAGATTTAACTAATAGGTTCAACATCATCATCAACAAACAATAGGGTATACTTAGCTTTCATATGGTCCTCACGTTCCTACGTGAACTTAGGGCCACACTTTGAATCTCATTTAACTTTCACGATCAGAAACCCACTGCTTACAACTTCGCTTGCCCATACAAGGGTACAAATAGCAGCATACAACTCTAAGAAAAAATAACAACTAACTACATGAACATCGCCCGTAACCATTTCCTGAATCTAAGCTTTTTAATAAGCATTTTCAACAGTCTTACTATTTTTTGAGCATCTAGTGTTTCATTAGGTCTTTTGTCTGAACTCGTGTCTTTTTGATAGAATCTTAAAGATCTTTGTAAGTTTGTTTCAAGTGCTCATTTTCCTTACGCAACTTCTCATTCTCATGCATAGTAATTTAGACCAGGACTCAGTTACAATTCGATATTAATTGTTTCAAGTACCTCTATTTCCCTGTTAATCTTGGCTTTATTACTTGTTTCATTCAAAATTTGACCATGTTGCCCGAATTTTAAAACTTGATTTTGATATTTAAGTTTCAGATTAACACAACGTGCTTCCATTCTTGAAAAATAATTTTGAAATTAGGCAACGGTCTTTTTGAGAGAAATATTTTCAGACTCGAGAGATTTATTTGAAAATTTCAGTTGTCATGTTATCAATTGATGATCAAGTAAAGGACATGAACTTGATATTTTTCAGCATTTAGTCAATCTCTCCTCCCCTATGAACATATTTGTGATTCATGTGTGGTATGGCATCAACCTTTTCCAAATCAGATGGGTGTTCATAAATGGGTTCATTATTACATAGATTGTTGTTGTTTATAACTAGTAAATTATGTTGTGCAGTCAATTTTACCTAAGTAAATGGTACTTGTGTCATTTACTGGTTGTTCTGGATTGATGCATCCACAACATGTATTGATATAATATGACCTGAACTGCTGCTTGTATCTTGCTTGTCTGACTTTGTCCTATTGCATTCTGTAACAATCAACCCAGCATCCAATGCTTTACTTGAAACAACATTTCCCTCTTTTGACTGCATCGTTCTATCATTCACCCTTCTGTCATACTCTCGTTTATGATTTGCTCTTTCCTGAATTGACTCCTTAAGAGATTCCATGTGCTGGATCAGTGTAGCATGGAATAGTGTAACATCGGTTTTTGTGTATGCAATAAAGTACTTGTGTATCATTATACCGTCATCATTATCGAGCGAGAATTATGAATAGAGGGACATCTAAAATTGATGTAAGAGTACTCTAAATGCATTGAAGGATTCAAGTTCTTGAAATTCTTCTTTGGCAAGATGTTTTTTTAGTTGATCCAAGTTTAGTAACATTGTGCCTGTGAAGGTCTGAACATCTTAATCAAAGAGTGACACAAATACCCGTTCGAATCCTCCTTCGATTCGAGTTCCTTTTAAGTCGACATTTGAAAGAACCTTGAGAAGTGAATGAAGTAGTCGAAAAGATGCCATGCAACGTTCATTTGCTTTATCTTGCATTTGTTGCAACTGATGCAACTCTCTCTCTTGTGAATTTGAATTCAAAGATTCCATTATAATTCGATGTGTGAAATGAAATTAAGGATCTTAAGTAGATTAAGTGATTTGTTGTGGTTTGTTGATGAAAATATAGTTCACGTGATTTTACAAGTCTTGATTAAACCGAAAAAAAATCCTCGTCCATCATTAATGTCCTTACATCACCAATAATGAACCCATTATATATAACATACCTTACCTTCCTTCTTTTTCCATAGTTTGGTCAGTCCACGCAGCATTTTTGCTGTCGCGTTCTCTACCTTTCCTCTTTGCATGAGTACATAACTTAATCCTTGATTCGACGCGTCACAGTAAACTACAAACTCTTTGGATCCATCAAGCAATGACAATATTTGTGCATTTCACAAATTTCCCTTCAATGTCTAAAAAGCTTCCTCTTGTTCCTTGGCCTACTCCTACTTCTTATTCTTCTGAGTCAGTGAAGTAAGGGGTTTAACAATCTTAGAAAAATTTACTATGAAACGTCGGTAGTAACTTGCCAATCCCAAGAATGATCATATCCCGAATGGGTCTTAGGTACTTTTTATTCATTCATTGCTTCTATCTTACTAGGGTATATGTGTATATCATTGCTGTTAACCTACGTGATCTGATAAACGCTCTTCTTTTAAGCCAGAATTCATACTTGGAAAAACTTAGTAATACAACATTCCTTCTTTCGTGGCTACAACAACCAACTTTCAAAATGAACCTCGTGTATCTCCTTTGACTTCGAGTAAATCAAGATATTTCGTATAAAACAAAATGAAAAACTTGTTAAAATAGGCTTGCACACCTGGTTCTTCAAGTCTATGAAAACAGCTTGTGCAATTGGTTAATCCATATAGGCAATAACTGTAACTCATAAGTCCATACCCGGTACTATAAGGAAGTTTTGGAATATCTCTTCATGCACTCTCTCAACTGATGATAACCAGATTCGAAGATCTATCCTAGAGAAATTAACGCGAACCTTGTAACTGGTTCGTTGATCCTAAGGAGATTCTTGGTGGTCAGCTAGTCCAACTCTCGATAGTCTATGCACATTTGAAATGAACCGTCCTTCTTCATGATAACACAGGTGCTCCCCACAGAGAGTGACTTGATCGAATAAAAGTATATCAAATGAATTCCTAAGGGGGTACGAAACATTATCGAATAGGGTCGCAAACGAATATCGAATCAAAGGCTAGGGAAAACATCTAAGATTTCACATATGGAACTAGATGGCGGATCAAATTCATAGACTCCTCGTAAGAAGGATAGAAACATATGTACCGATAGAAAACACAACGAAAGAATCTAATAAGCATACCTCAGACAAAATAAAGCAGAACGTATAAAATAGTATCATAATTGATAAATGAAAAGATAGGATTTTTATACCAATAACCGACTTTACTTGAAAGAACCAACTAATAATTTTTTTTAAATCAATTTATAATAATAAAGAAAGACGTTTTAAATTTAAAAAATCATCTTAAATATAATCTTTATAAAATTCATTTTAATCACGGTTGTCATAAGATCCAGAGACAATTATTTAACAGTTTATCACATCATACCCATATAAATTACTTTCAACATCCTTTTTATAATTATAAAATTTATCAAAAACAAGAATTTAAAAAAAAATTATTATATATTTATCATTTTAAAATATTATTAAAAGAAAATTGTTTTGGTCAGTCAACCAATTATCTATTGTTTCAAAATTTATGTAAACATAGTTTTCTTAAGTGTCGTTTCCATATAATGTGTTGTATTCATTAAATTCATTTCTATATAGTTTTTCCCAATCAACCATCAAGATATACTTCAAAAGGTTTTCATAATTCGACATTATTTAAAATATGTTACTCAAACAAAGGACATCGTAATACCAAAAGAGATTGTAAAATACCGTAAAGACTCTAACAAAATTTTATTGTTTGAAAGCGAAAGAAAGTACCATGAACCATATAGTCAGAATAACAGTGAAGCGAACATGCTCAAGAGAATTTCATACGAAGACATTACAAACCAAAAGAAGAACGTAAAGACTCATCCGTACTCACGGTCAAAAGAACAACCATTGAAAAGCGTCGGCACTAACATGTCGCGGCATGTTGCCAAAATACCAAAAGGATATATAAAGATTGAAGTAATGTCCCATATATTTTGTTAGGAACAATTGTGTTTTATAAAGAAAATTTGATACTTTACGGTAATCATTACCACATATAGAAAACAATCAAAGTACCAATATCCAAAGAAGTAGATCCGAACAACCAATATTCATCAAGACGCCGAATAGAAAAGTTAGATCATCCATACCGGCATGGTACAAATAAGGGATGCTAAAATGAGGGTTATATATCCGAGCAAATAATCGAGCAGACGAACAAACTCAATAATCATAATAATAGCATTAACGGGTATCCGGGGTATCCGCAAGCGATAGATAGAAATGGGTAACCTTCGCTAAAATTATTAATATAATATTACTACGCACATAACTGTTAATATCTTACACTACCGACTAACAAGCAAACACCGATTAATGCAATCATGGTCACAAGTCTACGTGTGTGATGCCTTTATAATTATGTTGTAATTGCATCATTTCACACGTATACTTACTTCCAAGACTACACCTCTCAATGATAACGCACCTATAAGCACATATACCACATTGCACATCTTAAACCACTCCAATATAACACAGAAAGAATGCTCCTTCAAGGAAATACTTACTTATATAAAAATAAAATCGAAAAAGACAGAAAGAAATGACGGTCTCGAAGTGCCCAAAAGACCTAATATCCGAAAGAAATCTTTGATAGCAACGTGTCGAGGTAAGAGACGAAATAAACTTATACTGGGCCTCGCTTGGGTTTAACTTTGCCTTCGCAAGAGTCACCCGACTCCGCGGGTCCATGCCTACTACGAGCATTCGACAAGCGATCAACTACCCTATCTCATTTAGTTCCATAAGAGGCTCCTTCTCAATTGGCACCTCTTTTGGATCTCTATAACGCTTAAGTCCAATTGGGAAAATGGTTCCCCAACAAAACTTCTTACGGATAAGGAAAAACAAAATAAGATAATAAAAGCTATATAATTAGGGGAAAGTAAAATAGTTATAATACTAAACACTTAGGACCTAAAATGCAACTATATGAGGGACTCCTAGGTTATAGTCTAGGCCAAATCACCTACTTCTCTATAACCAAAGGCTTTGATACCAATCTGTCATACCCTGCCAAGGCGGAAACACGAGGCGTAACATCATGGATATCATCACAACACAATGGTGTCAACAATAGAGAATCACTACATGCATAACTAATATAAAAGACACGATGTGTCATGACAATACCTAAAACAAAAGAACGGCATCTTGTATTAATGAAAAATGGGTCTCATCAATACAAATACAATGTCTCACAAACCAAATAAAATCATTCAAGAATCCATGCAACAAAATACGAAACGAAATCAAATGAGAACTTCCAATGCAGCCTAATGGTCTCTCTAGCCACTTTTATTTACTTCAACACCATCATAACACTCACTTGAAAATGATGCTTAAAACATCAACACAATGGTTGGGGAGAGTCATAGGTTTTACAACACCAATACATGATTTAAATTAATTACTGTGATTATATAAAAAAACAAAACATGGCAGGACAAGTAAGCTGGCTATTATACATGCTTGCATTCTGGCATTAAGGAATCTCAATTGGGGGTCGGAACGTGTCCCCGATCTAGTGAAACAATATAGTCTATGGGAGAATGAAATCCCCAAATCCCAGACTCTTGGTATCGTATCCGCACACAATACAGGTTCATCCCATACCATGTAGTCGAAACTCTTACCTCCAATGTAGGTGAAGAACCAATGCATCATCATACCAAACATGTAGCACATAACATTTAATAGCTACTTAAATGTTATGTGTAACTTGAACCATATAAGAAACATATAACAATACATTTGGTAACATATTTGGCTCACTTTCAATCCCAAGAAAACATAGTAAAATGGGACTATGAAACTCACCTGGATACTTAAACGCAGCTTCCAAATCTCTACACGCAACTATACAAATAAATAAACACGGTTACACGCGACTAAGCTAAAAGATCTAGTACATGTAACACACATATGATGGATGTATAAGGGTTTGTTAATCCTTCAAGCTCCCGTACACCATGCCCAACCTTAAACTTCTTTACTAACTCTTTACACTAGACTACTTACAATTAACTCAGAGTTTGCTGGAATTTTTTGTGTTCTCTTTACGTACCAAATACCCTTACTTAATGACCTTCATAAAATTATTACCAAAAATTTACCCATGTTCATTTATGAGTATATTAACTACCTTGTGATTCCCAAGTATTACTTACATGTGTAACTACCTCAATTAAAATCAAACTTCAAAATTATCTAAATTCGGATCTGATTGCACACAAAATATATCACTCTATTTCATTTACTTTGCCATGATTTTAGTGGTGATTTTTGCAGGATTATCCACTAGGAAATATGGAACTTAACTTACTGTTGATGGGCTAAGCTTAAATTCACTTTTAAGTATAGGTTTTACCCTCACAAACATGACCTAAATCTGACCCGTATTTACTGATCTGACAACTTTTAGTGTAACCAACATTTGAATGACTTCCCGACCTTAAAAACTTTCTAGACTGGACTTTTTGAAAACTAGACTCTCTGGAAATAATTTTAGGCTCAAGAAAATCAATAAAAGCTATCCGTATGACCAAGTTATGACACTTACAAGATGACCTATCAAAACTGCCATCTTTTAATTCTGCATTTACAAACCCTAAAACCCTAATTACACATGCTTAACACCACTAATCATCCCAAAAACGATTTTTAAAGATCAAAACCCTAATTTTACAAATCTTATATAAACCCTAATCCATTCCATAAATAATTGTTACATGTTACAAAGAAAACTAAACAACTAGGGTTTAACAACATACCTTAATTCTTGATTCTTGAAACCCTAAATCACCAAATTGATCTTGATAAAAAAATCTTTTTTTATTCTTATGCTTGGATCGACTTATTATAAAAAAATAGGGAGGAGGGGTTTGTATTTATATTGTTTGCAAAAAGATTGGATAATTACCTAATTAGAATAGTAGTTAAACTAGAATTGTGTTTCCTTTTTTTTCCTCTTCCAACCGATCCAAACACCCCCTTAAAATATATATTTTTGTTATTTTTTTATAAATTTCAAAATTTATTCATATATATATGTTATTTATAAAAAAAATTATTTAATTATTATCAATTACACATTCAACCCTTAATTTTGATATTTTTATAAAAACCCATTTATTCTACCTTTTAAACCTTTTAAATTAAAACTAAATTAAATGACTATAAATAAATTTCATTTCTAAACATATATTTTATTTTGTAACTTATTACTACTAAAATCCATCTAACTAAATTTACTAATCTCAATCTTCTACTCTCACGAACTCCGATTATTTAAATACGTAAATACATAATACGTACACATAAATACATAGACACATAAAATTATGCCATCATTTTTTTATTGTCACAAAATGTGAACAAAATGAAAAATTCCCATAACAACCGTAACTTCAATCACAAGGAGACGATCACGCTCCATTAATTGGTAACCAAACTCACATAGAATCACATAAACACATGATTATCAGATCACGCAATGAAACTCAAGTCAATGCTAACAGTTGACTAACCTGCTCAAAGCACAGTTATCACACCACTACACCCTTAGAGAACATATTTTCTAGAAGAAACCTTGATAATGTGTTATACCACGCCCATGGAGCCTGCTTTAAGGCATAAACAGCCTTCTTCAGACGATAGACATGTGTAGGATGATCTAGATCAACAAATCCCTCGGGTTGACTAACGTAGACTTCTTCTTTCAGCTCGCCATTCAGAAATGCTATCTTCACATCCATCTGGTAGATGATCATGTTCTTGCTGGCTGCATTTGCAATGAAGATTCTAATAGCCTCTATCCGCGCAACCGGTGCAAATGATTCCTCAAAATTGATGCCCACCTCTTAACGATATCCCTTCGCTACTAACTGTGCCTTGTTCTTCAGAACATCACCATACTCATCAAGCTTGACTTTGTAAATCCACTTGAGAGCGATTATCATTACACAGTCTGGTTTTGGAACTAACTCCTGTACTTGAAGTCGATCAAATTCATGAATGCATAGCTTCAAATCAGCAAGCTTAAGCCATGGCAGTCTTGAAATTCTTGGGTTCGACTTTTGAAAGTACAGAATTGTAAAAGCACCACAAGGCATCAGTAGCTAACTGTTTTCTGGTGGATACCAGACGAGAAGGATTACCAATTATATTATCCATTGGGTGATCCTTGGACCATTTTCCAAGATGATTATGTGGTTGAATAACTTGATTGGATTCAGCTGAACTAACATCCCTTGATGATGACTCTTCAGAACTAGGTTCTGGAGCAAACACGTTTACAAAGGGATTGTCTTCAGCTTGAGCAAAAGGATTGTCTTCGATAGTGGGTCCAACTGCAACACCCTGATGTGAGATAGGAGGTTGTACTTTTGAGGATAACGGTAAATGACTTGTTGACGGTGCATCTTGATCAATTGTTGTAGAAGAAGGTATACCGGCTGAAACAACTGGAACTTGAACTGCAGGAGCAGGAGGTACCGATCTTTCAACACTAGGGGGTTCTAAGTATTCATCAAACATCAGTTGGAATAAAATCTCCAGATCTTTATTAGTTGGTGGTACATAAGGAGCTGTAGGGACCGGATTAGGGACGAGCCCTGAACTGATTTGTCCAGGCGTCAACAAAATAGGCTCGGGTCCTGTACTGATGTGCACAGGAGCCATTTGCTCAGTCAGCTCATCAAATTGGACGTGAATTGTTTCCATGATTAGCCGGATTCTTTGTTGTAGATTCTATAACCCTTCCTATTTGGAGCATAACCAACAAAAAATCCCAATATCAGTTGTTGCTTTCAATTTTCCAAGATCTTCGTTGTCATTTGTAGGGTAACAGAGAGCACCAAAAACTTGAAGAAATTTAAGATCAGGTTTCTTATCATGTACAAGCTCATATGGGGTTTTGTTGTGATGAGTATGAATTATGGATCTGTTTTGGGTGTAACAAGCAGTAGCAATAGCTTCTGCCCATAGAAACATCAGGGCTTTTGAAAATATCAGCATTGTCCGAGCAGCTTCCACAAGAGTACGATTCCGTCTTTCGACAACGCCATTCTGCTGAGGAGTTCTCGGAACAGATTTTTGGTGAAAGATGCCGACACTTTCATATAATTTAGTCAGAACTTGATTAACAAATTCTGTGCCATTATCTGTTCGGATGTATCTGACAGTTATGTTGAGACTAACTTGTATTTTCTTTATAAATTTAATGACAAACTCTAGAGTTTCATCTTTTGATCTAAAAAATTTAACCCATGTAAATCTTGAATAATCATCCACGATGACCAAAATGTATTTCTTCCCATTAATACTCTGCACTCTCATTATTCTACACAGATCGATATGAAGGGTATGTAAGTTCCATAATGGTATTTTCATATTTGGGTTTGTGGGTATACTTATTGCTCTTTCCTAGTTGGCAAGCAAAGCAAAGATGGTATTTCTTAAACTTCAACCTTGGTAAGACTCTTACTAGATCTTTTCTTGCAAGAGCATTGATGGTACCGAAGTTCAAATGGTTTAACCGACGATACCACAACCATGATTTATTCTTGGAGTCTTTGGACAATAGGCAGATTGGAGAGGACTTCTTCATGTCTTCAACAGAGATAGTATACAGATTTGAGCCACGACATCCTTTAAGTAACTCCACACCATCTACATCTCTAACATGGCACGAATGTTTTCTGAATGAAACTTCAAGATCTGAATCACAAAATTGTCCTACAGAAAAGAGATTATGTCCAAGTCCTTCCACATAATATACCCTGGAGATCATACTGTCACCAATCACGTAATCTCCATAACCCATAATAGCACCAAAATAATCATTCCTGAATCTGACTGTCTTGATGAACTTTTTCACGAAATTCTTGAGCCGTGAGCGATTCCTTGTCATATGTTTTGAGCAGCCTGAGTCCAAATACCAAAGGACAATCTGTACGACCTGCATTTGAAAACAGATGAGATGGAGAGTTTGGTAATTTGGATCCTCAATTTCTGTTAGGGTCATGTTGGTTAGCAGAAACAGTAGTATATTTCACAGAAACATCCATTAAATGTGTCTCAGCTGTAGTGGTAATGCCATTGGAAATTGCATTTTCCTGTTTGTTTCTATGTGTGTATCTAGTTAATGGTTTCTGAGAAGTGTTACTAAATATCTCTCAATGATCACAATTTCACTAGTGCTAACGTGTATAGGTTGATGTAAACGCACTACTTTGGATTTCGTAAACCTAGTTAAAGGGCACTATTCTTCTAAAGTTAATTTCCTACCAGTGGGCTTCCATTGATAACCAACATTAGCAAACAGTTTTCATGTTGCTTTCTAAACCTGTTTAACTTTGATCGAAACAATTTTAACAAGAAGTTCATTAACAGACTTCAAATATTTCACAACACACTTATCATAATTTGTAGAAATTAAGCATTTGTTACATGTATTGCACACAAATGTAGAATTCGAATTACTTACAGTACGCTTAGAGCTAATACTAGAATCAACATGATTCTCTTGTTTCAACTTAGACTTATTGTTCCTAGGGTAAGCTTCTACTTTCTTCTTGTTGTCACTTTTAGCTGGCAAGATCCTCTTTCTCTTTGTATTGCTCCTAGACTTTGACCTGATAGCTTCAGTGGAATTGATTACTCCTGTAGAAGGAATCACAGGTACATTAGTCTGTTGCACTTTATGTTACTCAACATGTGTTTGTGTGTTATTATTTAAAGTATCGCATGGTTTCTTAAAAGTAACTTGCTTTTTCCTATTCAAAGGGGTAGTAGCAGCCTTTTTATCTCTTTTATTAGATTCTTTAGTACAAGTGCCAATCACATATTCTAACAACTCCCGAGATCTATTAGTGTAAAAGCAGGCATTTTTAAGCGCATTATCTAATTGTTTTTCAATTCTAGCCTCTTCTACTATCTTACGAAGTGTTTCTACACTTTCCTTAAGATGTTTGAGATAATTTAGATGAACTTCCCTATTGTTCCTATTGCAAGGGGGGATTGGTTCAACATCGCTTGCATACATACAAGGGGCAAGCACTTTTGGTTTTATAGTATTTACAGTGACGCATTCCATTTTACCTTTTAGCTGAGCCTTTAATTTCTCAATTTTAGTTAACAAAGAAGATGTATTTTCAATAGTTTTAGCACGCGTTATCTTAATAGAATCATACAATTCCTTGTAATGCTGCTTAACTTTTTTATTTTCTGCCCTAAAGAACTCATTTTGTTCTTGAAGAGCAGTGACATGTTTTGTTAACTCTATGTTATGAGAATCTAAGGCCTTAAAGTCAAGAATACGATCTGTCTCACTACGTCTCTCATTCATGTGAGAGATTTGCTCTTTCAATTTTCTAATTGTGTTGTTCTTTCCTTGAAGCTGCTCTTTCATTTTGTTGATTTCAAAAAATGAGTCAAATTCAGGAGTATCTTGAGATGTTTGTGATTTATTGTTTCCAAAATGTTCTTTAAGATTTTTATACTTCAATTGAAAATTTAGGTGATCTATCTCAAGGTTGGAAAAACATTTTAACACTTCACTATGATCATCTTTTTCAATCTTGTGTTTTAATTTAGAAATCTCAGCTTCAAGGTCGACAACACATGCTTGTTCTACAGTGTAAGCATCATGCAATTCAGAAGATCTAGATACAGTATTCACAACATTCATTATACTATACAACAATTCATTCGACAAACAATCAGCAATTAGATTCTCATTTTCAATGGGAAGATTTTTCCTTTCAATGTCCGCACATTGCTTGTCCACAACATTTTGTTCAACCTCAGCTTCCATTTGTTCAAAAATTTCTTTCACTTCTTTAACGAGAGCCATTTAGATTCCCTCAAAATGTTCTTTAAGCCTTTTGAAAAATGGAATTACCTTAGTAAGGTAACATTCCTTTGTTTGTTCAAAACCCCTTTCCCCGTCTGTGAGACCACATGGTGTAATTCTCTTTTAACAAGTTTTATCAAATTCTGTAAAAAGTTGTGTGAGTATATAAATATTAATTTTAACTTGATTTTTTGTTGGAAGAACTCTGGGGACAAGCTTTGCAGGTGGATTGGGTGGATACACAGTTATTTCTAAAATTGGTTTCAGAATCAAAATATTTGAGGACCAAAATATCTGTTCTCGGGTTAAATGTCTCTGTGGTGTAAAAGTTGCAAGATAATTCTCTTTCGAGTAATCCGGGGGTGCAATCTTAACTCGCTTTTCAACACACAGAGGGATTTTCATTTTCTCAAGCATTTTCTTCCTAGTTTTCTCAGCTATCTCAAGAGTATCCTCTAAGTCATGCACAACAACAGGGGCATGATTGGTCTTGACTATTTCATGACCATTATAGAGAGCAGACTGAACTTGCATTACATTGGGGAGATATAAGGGAATTTTGTAGCCTATTGCTACCTTTTTCTTTTCATCATAAAAAGGTTTTGGTTTACATAATATGTTTACTGTTTGAAGAGACTGATCTTGTTTAAATAATTTATCTTCAACCTTTTCTTTTAATGCTTTCATATCCAAAAAATCTTCAAGGTATTTATTTTCTTTTTGTCTAAAATCCTTTTTCAAAGTTGCTACTTCATCTTTCATTAACTTGTTATGGTTAATGGTAAAATTAAGTTGCATTTTTACAGAATGAAGTTCCTTTTTCAAAGATTCTTCTTTAATGTTACGGTCAGTGGTAATTATTCTCATTTGTTCATAAATCTTTTGTTCTCTTTTAGTTAATTTAAACCTCTCCCTTTTTTCATAAATCTGGACTTGTTCCTTATATCTCGCAAGTTCGGTAGTTAATGATTCATTAACTACTTTGTTATGCACATTTATAGAGACACATTGGGCAGCCTGATCATGCATATCATTAATTATCATCAATAAAGCATCATTTGGCACAAAAGATACATTACTTTGTACAACTTAATCGGTGTTGTTCTTCACATACTGATCATACGGAATAATATTACTATCATTCGTATATTCAGCATCTGAGTCAACAATGTAGTTTGGTTGTACATCCTTTTGCAGCTCGTGTACTTCATGATACTCACCCACACCATCTAGATAGTTATCATGATCTTGTACCTCAGATAGAATGTCCGAATCATTTGATGGACCAACTTCATGATAGATTGGATCAGTTTAAAAGACGTTGTCCTTGTTGAGTGCCAAAGCTTGTACGGGTGCCTCATCAACATGGTCTGTGCAGTAGGAGCCACATCAACATCAAAATCAGAGTCAAACGCATCACATTGATCAGCTTAAAAGACGTTGTCCTTGTTGAGTGCCAAATCTTATACGGGTGCCTCATCCACATCATCATCAAACGTGTTAGTCTGTCCACCTGCAATAAACAAGAACTGCTCTTCATCCAAGACCACTCCATTCTCCTGAGCTTGCATCAGCAACATCTTATCCTTCAAGTATTTTAAATTATGTTGTCGCTTTGGGTGAGTGCATTATCTTATGATGTGCCCAATTCCATTGCAGTTATAAAATTTAATTGGCTTTGCTTGACCAAGATTTGCATTCCCAACTCTGTTAGAAATCCCCCATTTCCAGCTGTAACTGCTCCCCTTGCATTGTTCCCCTGACCTCTGTTCTGTCTACCCTGAACATTATGAACAACAACCTTGCCGTTTTGAATTGTAGCTAGGTTCCTTGTGTAAGATGAAGTTCTGAGTTGATTATTAGTTTACGGAAGGTGTGTTTTGTAGGATTGGGCGAGTAGGGCAACTATTTTAGTTAAGTTTTCAATCAAGTCATCAGTTGAGGTGAAACTTGAATCAAGTTGTGTGTTATTAGGAAATTATGGTTGATGGGTAACTGGTGGGACATATAAAGACCGTGGAATAGTTGATTGTGTAGGGTACTGCTGAGGTGAAATATTGGACACAAAGGCAAGAGGATCAATAGCATGTTGATTGTATCTTTCCAGCATCATCTTGTTCTCATTAGCATGTGCTTCGTGTTGCTTCAAGTAAGCATACAACTAATCATAGTTAGATTTTTTCAATCCTCTGTTCAATTTGACTGCAGTCACGAATCTACCCCATTCAGGCAACATGTTGTTCATAAATTTTGAGTTAAGCTGCATTTGGGCATAGTTATCTTGATGTTTCTCATGTCGTTAATGAGCTTTGTAAACCTAACATAGTATTCATGAATGGTTTCTTCTTTGTTCTGACGGAAGTGTTCAAAGTCATCGTATAACTGTGATTGACGTTCATCTTTCGTTAACTCAGAACCTTCCAAGAGCATCTTTACATTATCCCAAATGTCTTTGGTGTCAGTGTAATGGTTGATAAGTGTGTAGATGTCTTTTGGTAAACCTTTAAGTAGAATATTCGTTGCACGAATGTCAGCTTTATACCTCTCTTTTTCTACTGGTGTAAGGTCTGCAACGACTCTCTCCCGTTCTGGTCCTAGATGAAGTGCACCTTTAGCACCATCAGTAAGTGTTTCTTTGAACTTTCCCATCTTAAATGGACATTCATCAATCGACTGAAGTATGTTTTCCCCATTCTCTTTTCCCATACAGTACAAACGAATACATTGTTGCCAAGACTCAAAATCAGACCTATCGAGCATTGGTAGGCGGGTATCAGAACCGACACATTGGATATATTCAGAAAGATTTTCCATCTTAAGTGATTGTGAAATGATGTGAGTTGATCATTCAATGATTAGTGAATGTATGTTAAAAGTGGTGAAGTTTAATTAAGCGTTTTGTTGTTTTAATTTTGTAAAGTCCAAAGTTTGAAAATTTTTCCAAGTGTAAAAATTTGTAGCTCAAACCGCTGCCTAGGTTACCAAACTGCTGTCTAGACTACCAAACCGCTGTCAAGTTGCCAAACCGCTGCAAACTCAACAAACCGCCAGAGTTTAGTTTAGTAAACTGCTACAAGGAATAATTCTTCATAAACCTATCACAAACCGCTATGGATAAACCACTGTCTACTTAAATTAATCCTAGGTAAACCACGGTCTAGAGAAATTACACCAAACCACTGCCAAAAAACCAAACCGCTATAGTTTATCTCCTAAACCGCTGTCAAAAGTATAATCTTGAAAAACCTGTAAATTGCTACCTAGCAAACTGCTATGATTGAAATAACATTAAACTGCTATGAAGAAAAATTATAAAACCGTTGCCTAAAAATCAAACCGCCAGTGGTTTGTTTCGTAAACCGCTATGAAAGGAATAAATCTTCAAAACCTGTAAACCGCTGTCTATCCAAACCGCTATCACTAAAAGACAAACCGCTGTCACTTTCCTATCTGATAAACTGTTACAGAATTATACAAACCGCTATCAAAGTAAGACAGACCTCCGTACTGTACTTACTGACAAACCATTGTCTATAGTACTTTTCTAACAAACCGCTGCGAAGAAATAGGAACCAGTAAACCAAATCGCTGCCAAGAAAAAATTACTATTTCGTACAAAACCACCTAAAAATCACCCTTTTGAACATTTTTGCTTGATTTCTTTTGCACAACTAAGTACTACAAGGTTCTAACTACTACAAACACCTAAACTTTAACACAACAAAGATCAAAATCTAGGAGAAAAATGAAAAACAACCTAAAACCTTAAAAAGTACACTTTTTGATCTAAACCAAGCAAGAAAACGCACATACACACGATCTAATCATCCCATGAGCTTTGATACCAATTGTAGGATATTGGATATCATAACACAATGAAGATAGGGTTAGCCGAATTCTAGAGAGAAAACTTCTAGTGAGAGAAAGTGAATGCTTATATTATGAAATGACTAACCACCTCTTCCATGAGATGGAAGAGGTATTTATAGTGTGTTACAAACCGGCCATATGGCCTTGGTATGGGCTTACACGTGTGGGTTTATACCCGGTCCATTACCGTATGTCATATGTTACACATTAAACTACGAGCTATGATAAAATGTAAAATACACGGGGTGACCGAGTCTTTTTCTTAAATCTAACAAAAACGAAGTAGTAGGCATCATAAAAGAAGAAGGTGCAAACTGGATGTCACTAATCCGAGAATACCTACTATCTTGCCTACTTCCAAAGGATCCATAAAAGGTTAGGAAGCTAAGAGTCAAGGCACCCCAACACAGAATCATTGATGGCAACTTATATCGCAAATCATATCTGTCACCATGGCTTCGATATATAGGACTGATACAAGCTAAAAGCATCATTCAAGAAGTTATACTAAGGCTCCTACGCAATGCAATGGCGGTCATGATTAGTGTTTATGAAGCTAGGGTACTACTGGCCTTCGATGCACATCGATGCGAAAGCCCAAATCCAGAGGTGTGAAGCATGTCAGATCCATTCATTCATGCCAAGAAAACCAAAGCAAGGCATGACACCTATTACATCGGTGTGGCCTCTCTCCTAATGGGGAATCGATATCGTTGGACCTCTACCAATAGCTCTGGGAGGTGCAAGGTTGCTGGTTGTGGCTATCGACTACTTGACAAAGTGGGTCAAAGCAAAGCCCTTAGTATCAATAACAGGAAAGTATATGAAGAAGTTTATGTGGGAACACATCGTGTGTAGATTTGGGTTTCCTCAAATCATAATCTTTGATAATGGGAAACAATTCGCTGAAGGAATCTTCCTAGTCTTTTTCCAATGACTTGGCATATACTAGTCCTTCACCTCAGTTTATCACCCTCAAGCAAATGGGCAGGTAGAAGTTACAAATAGGGACTTACTCAAAGGTATGGAACGAAGACTGGGAAAGAACCATCAAGGTTGGGTTGATGAGATACCGTAAGTAATATGGGCACGAATATGTCATTATGTGGTTGTAAGTTATGTTTCAAGTTTTAAATTTATATTTTGCTGACTTTACCAAAAACAATACTTTAACGGGCAGTGTACCCAGTCAAATGGAAGTTTCATGGTAAGTATGGTGTCGATCACTAAGAGCGAGAAACACTCTTTCAATTTATTAATATTTTGGTTATCTAAACTAAGTTAATTCTATTTTACGTTAAACCTATGCTAAACCTATGTTAATCCTAAATCTGACAGATAAGGGAGTTGTTCATCTTGAGAGACTGGCACGGGTCTTGTGGTGACTTAAATCAATCCAAGACACAATAACACATGCAAGTAAATCAACAAAAGATAAAAGAACGGTCTAGCAAAATATATGAAAACTGTATTAGCTATGATTAATCTAATTAGAATGTTGGTTTGTTTATTTAGTGCAATGATTACTTATCTCGAGACGGCATATCATTCTTAAGACTTAGGCGTTACTTCTTCCTAAGACCTAAATACGAAGAATTCTGTCATAATTAAATGTATCCGCATAAAGCATCCTTATTTGCTGAGTATAATCTATCTTAGGGGTTAAAGCAATGGTGATCTTGTTAAACCCTAGCTCATAGAGACTTACCCACTTACTGCTTAAAGGCAATTCATACACTAGTAGTCCACTAACCAATTCTGTAACACCCCCAAAATGGGTCGCAGCGGAATATGGGTTTGGGAGCGTTACTTCATAGATCAATAGCACAAGACATATAAGAATAACCTAAAGTGTCGTTTAAAACCGATACATTGGATTTAGCAAAGTGTTTGATACAAAAGCCCGAAGCTTTACTTGCTCATTGTTAAATTATACAAAGATTCTAGTTCAAAAACAAATGTTTTCCCCAAATGTAATGCAACCAAATCTTTAATGCAATTGACTTCCAAAATAACGACCACCAATGTATCCCTTGCACCTCGTGTCTTATTGATCTCTTGAGAAAAACATGCTTTAAAATGTCAACAACAATGTTGGTGAATTCATAGGTTTGTGAATTAAATAAGTATAGGACCACAAGATTTCCCTGTGATAATACATTAAATGTAAACATCACAAAAATGTAATTACGTTTCCCTAAGCTCATGGCACTGAAGCTCAACATAAATGAATTGCAATATAAATTGCCTACATTGCCCATGATGATGTTCTAACCCAGAACATCCCAAATCCGACATGGTATACGTGCGTTGGCTCGGTAGTTTTGACACCAGTGATAGCTAATCACCCGAACGGGGGCATCACCCCCAAATAGATATATTTATAACATTCGCGCTCACCCTCCAAGTGATTTACAGTTCATGATAGTGGGCACATTGGGTTATCGCAACTTAGGCAAACACGTAATCAGTTTAAATATGAAATGTTCACTTGCGTCCAATTATAAAACAAAGCATGTTCTCACCCCAAAACTTATAAATCATTATAAAATGTAAAACGTGGGGCTATGAACTCACCTCGAGTGGATGAGTTTAACAATGTAAATCACAACAGAAAATGCGTCACAAATACGCCCGAATGCAACCTAATCAATTTTAGGTCGTATGAGTACGAAGTACTTCGAATAACTACTACCATATATAATTCTATATAGCTACATCACCATCTAATCGTGTTTGTGAAATAATGTTTAAATTGCATTTGATAAATAAATACCATGTATTTGAACTCGTATAATCGTTAAACAGTTCAATCGCCTTTGTAAAATAATATTTATAAAGTTTAAAATAAGTATAAATATTATTTAAGTGATTCTAAAATGTTTCGCAAATTTTTTTATTAAAAACGAACCAACACTATTCACGTCAGGAAATAGTGCACAAGTTATAAAATAGTGCGTAACTTTCTCGTTTTAAGCCCGTTTGGGATGTTTCTTACGTCCATGTTTTCGTATTAAGACGAGTTATCAAAATATTACATTTTCATATTTTTAGTCCCCTGATGAACAGTGGTTTTTACTGTTCATGACAGTTTATAAATTTATTTTTATAGAATTAATTATCGTAAAACCCGTAAATGTCGTATTTTATTCGTTATAGCTCCGTTTTTAGCGATTCTTTCGAGCACGTCTTTGTTATTAAAAGTTATATCTGAGAAAAATAACCAATCTTATATATCAGAAGTATTTTATAACTTGTTTTTATAAAATTTCTTTTATAAACGCGTTTATTATCGCGTAACTTGTAAATTACGTATCTCCTTCGTTATAAATCGGTTTTTCGAGTTCTCTACATGCCTACGATCCTTGTAACATGTAGTATTTAATAAAAATATAAAATAAATGAGTTAAAAATCGAATTTGATCAGACCCTTTTAGGTTTTTGTTAAAAACTTGTTTAAACTTGATTTTTATAACTTTCTAGTTTAACCACTTTGTTACAAATCCATTACAACCTTCAACATCACATGTCTTACATCCTTAGGGTCTCTAGTCCATGATTAGTCCGGATTTTATCCAAGAATCACAAGATCCAAATGTGTACATACTTATTTATCCATGAACTTTCATAAGTAACTTTTTATACTTTTACCTATATATGCTTTACATAACTTAACCAACACTCATATAGTGTATATACTTGCTTATTATCATGATTCATGACATCCATATATCATATGACAAAGTTTACTAAAATCATAAACAAGTGTAAAAATTTATTTTTTATAAGTAAATAAATTCCTAGATGGTGATTAACTACATAGCCATTATATACACATAAAATCATGAATGTAAAGTGATTAAGGTTTTTAGGTAACCTTAATATGAAGTAGGATGATGAAAAATATGACCTAAACCCTTGTTTAGCTACTTAACCCAAGCTTACAACACTTGAAAACCCTAACTTCAACAAAACTCTAAACTTGAACCTTTCTTGATTAACACTTGTAAACCTTAAACCAAACCTTCAAACCTTCTTAAATTATCTTAGATATGATGTAGGAATGCTTAGAAATGTTGGAAATAAAAATTGTATGGATGGTTTGTGTTGCTCATTTTGAGCCGTGGCATATAGAGAAGGAAATGGGAGAGTTTTATGGTTTTTCACTTGGTAAAATAAAAGAGTATGTGTTTACTTTCAATATCTAAGGCATTATTGTTAGATATGAGTAAAAGACTCGGTTACCCCGTATATTTATTGTTTATAATAGTTCGTAGTTTAATAGTTAATCGTATGTCTTTCGGTTTTATGCAGGGTACTAATACCCGGTATTATGTAAAAACTATATAAGCCTTTTCCAACTTTGGAAGAGGCAAGCTAGTCAATTTCATTTTCATATTAAACACATACACTCTCTCTCTAGAAAATCTTTGGGTATTGGGTACAATTGTGGGTATTTGTTGAAGCGTAGAAAAGTTTTGGTGGTTCCGGGTATGCCTAAATGTATTTTATCGCGAAACGTAACCAATTTACGTAACCAATAAAAATGAAATGAACAAAGTTAATAATTAACCTCAAAATAATTACTTAACACTTGCTTGATGCAAACATTTAATTGTGTGATGCCCGTTTACATTGAATGACAATTTTTAGCTTACGTGATTTAACTTAACGGTTATGATTTAAAAGCAAACGCGTACAACACTAAAAATAAATAGTGAATTTCTTGACGTCATAAATGACCTTAAAACATGAGGTGTTATAGTCTTCCCCCGTTAAATGAGCCTTGTCCTTAAGGCTTAAGACGCGACACATGACGCCAGTGCGGTCTTTATGAAGAGATATGAATATTTCTTTCGGAATTGATTCTCGTGTTCCTATGTAAACTCAGGGCCATCGCCTAAAGTTCCATCGAACCTTGACAATTGGGATACGGATTTGTTTCAATCGTTTAATGTCATGATCCATTATTACTATTGGTTCCTTGACAAAATGAAGCTTGTCATTAATATGAAGTCCATCTAACGAAATGGCTAATGGTTCGTTGGCATGACACTATTTCAAGTTGGATACATGGAACTTGCTCAACTCTTGAGGAAGCTCAATCTTGTAAGAAATGGCTCCAACCTTTTCCAACACCTTGAATGGTCTAACATACCCAGGGTTTAACTTCCCCCGTTTGCCAAAATGTACGACCCCTTTCCAAGGCGAAACCTTAAGCATAACACTATCCCTAACTTGAAATTCCATTGGCTTACGCTTTAAATCGGCGTAACTCTTTTGCCTATTACATGCGGCTTGTATTATTTGCTTGATCTGGACGATCTTCTCGGTCGTCTCTTGAACTATTTCTGGACCGGTAAGTTAAACTTCTCCAACCTCAGCCCCACACATAGGTGAACTACAGTTTTGACCGTAAAGTGCTTCATATGGTGCAGCCTTGATGCTAGCGTGATAACTGATGTTATATGAAAACTCGACCGATGGCAAAAGGTTAACCCAAACCTTTCCATAGTCGATCATACAAGCACGCAGCATATCCTCGAGAGTTTGAATAGTCCTCTCGCTTTGTTCGTTAGTTTGTGGATGGTACACAGTACTCATATCCAGACTAGTACCCAAATCCTTCTGAAGTGACCTCCAAAAATTTGATGCGAACCTAGGGTCGCGATTCACAAATGATTGAGACAGGTATCCACGCCTCGTGACTACCTCCTTTAGGTACATTCTTGCTAGTTTCTCCATGGGATTAGTTTCCCTCATTGGTACAAAGATGGCAGACTTAGTAAGTCGGTCAACAATCATCCAAATGGTATCACAACCTTGTGACGACTTAGGAAGCTTCGTGACAAAATCCATGGTGATATTGTCCCTCTTCCATTGAGGTATCTCGGGTTGCACCAACAAACCCGATGGCCTTTGGTGTTCAGCCTTGACCTTAGTACATGTCAAAACATTTGCTAGCTTAGGTGGCAATGTCGGCCTTCACATTGGGCCACTAATATAGCTTCTTCATGTTCTTGTCAGAACCCGGATGAATAGAGTATTTTTGACTTGTGGGACTCGTGCATAATCACAGTCCTCAAATTACCATATCAGGGCAACCAACTCCTGCCATTTAAGCATAGAGTTCCATCCGCACGGGGTTCCAACTTCTCCTCTGGTATATCCTTCCTGATCATACCTCCTACATTTTTGTTCTTGATGTTTTCGGGTTTTTGTGCTTCAATTTGAGCTTCTAGGATTTGTTTAGGAAGATCCAAGCCAATAGTCATAACTAAGGCTCGAACTCTTAATGGTTTAATTCGCTCCTTCCTGCTCAAAGCATCAGCAACAACATTTGCTTTCCCCAGGTGATAACGAATCTCACAGTCGTAATCACTAAGAAACTCTAACCAACAACGTTGCCTCATGTTCAACTCTTTCTGATTAAGAATGTGTTGTAAATTCTTATGATCAGTGAACATCGTACACCTGGTTCCATACGAATAGTGCCTCTAAATCTTTAGAGCAAACACCACTGCACCAAGTTTCAAATCATGAGTCGTATAGTTATTCTCATAAATTTTTAATTGGCGTGATGCATAATCAATCACATTCTCTCTGTGCATCAACGCAGCGCCCAAACCTTTGATCGAAGCATCGCAGTATACGATAAAATCTTCGCTTCCTTTAGGTAAAGCCAGGATTGGTGCACTACACAACTTCTGCTTAATCAGTTGAAACGCTGCTTCCGCCTTATCACCCCAATCAAACTTAACTCCTTTCTGAGTAAGCTTGGTCATTGACTTGGCAATCTTCAAAAATCCTTCGATGAATTTTTGGTAATACCTATCAAGACCTAAAGATTTACGAATCTACGTTGCTGTTTTAGGAGATGCCCTAATCTTTTATGAATTCGATCTTGGCGGGATCCATGTGAATGCCTTGACTATCAATTACGTGACCAAGGAACTGCACTTTGGGAATCCAAAATTTACACTCAAAAAAATTTGGCATACAATTCCTCCTTCTCAAGCAATTCCAGAACTGCCTTAAGATGTTCTTCGTGTTTCTTCTTGCTCTTGGAAAAATTAATATATATTGTCAATAAAGGCGATCACAAACTTATCCAAATATGGTTTGCACACCCGATTCATGAGGTCCATAAATACCGCCAGTGCGTTTGTCAAACCAATGGCATGACTTGAAATTCATAATGTCCATATGGAGTTCTGAAGGCGGCCTTTGGAATGTCTGCTTCACGAACCCCCAGTTGATGATAGCCCGACCTCAGGTCGATATTCGAATAAACACTTGACCCTCGAAGTTGATCAACAAATCATAAATTGTCAGGAGTGAATAACGTTCTTCACCGTCAGCTTATTTAATTCCTGATAATCGATGCACCTCCGGAATAGTGTTGATGAAGAGGTGTAAATGCTCGTCTTAATCCTCCTAATACGTGCTAAGTCAATTTGTTATCTTGATGTAGAATTTCATTGGTACGGGTCTCAATTCCTTGATGACGTTTAACTTGCCGACGGTTTGTCCTAGGGTTACTAATCATACGTCTTCGCCTTTTTGGCCTAGGATTTTGTATAAAATGATGTCGACTTTATATAGTAAAGTGGTGTTGATATTTTTTTTTATACGTGAATTGTAACCCCAACGGCTAATGAACAGTAACCCCAACGGTTACTTTCTCCTTTTAAATACCAAATTTTTATCCTCTATTTCTCCACAACACTAAATCTTTTACTTAAATTTTCTCTTATCTAATCCTCAAAAATGTTGCATATCATTACACTCTTGGCGATGGCGAGCGCGGTAGCACTTGGAATTTATCTTGCCTACGTCCCATACGAAGAAGGATTTCAGTATCTGGCCTTTATTCTAGAGATTCTCGTGCCCCTCATCGTTCTTCTATCGGCGTTGATCTCTTTTGGAAGGAATAGATATTATTGCTAGGGGAATGTTGTAATAAAACTTGTATTTCCTTTATGTTGTTATGTAATCTTACTTCTAAGATAATAAATGGATGTTGTGGAAATAAATCTATTGGTTATTTTTTTTTGCCTTTCGATAATTTCGTTACCACGCTTGGTAACTCGTTTGCATTCCTCTTCTAAGTTTTTTTAACTTGAGCGTTCAAGAGTAGTGACATTGGTATAATATTTATTGTTGTGTCTAAGGCTCGGCTTCTAGTGGCTTTATTCGTTCCCTTCGGCTTAACGCGTCCGTTATAAAAAAATTTTAAAGTGGGGTAAGTATTTACCTAGTTATTATGATTATTAGTTTGGTTCCTTGTGATAAATACGTTTTATGAATACGCACATAAAACTTGACATAAATAGAAAATTGTTTCTTGACAAGAAGGTTTAAGGTGACTACTCTCAGCATGGCATGGTCCTTCTTGAATTATACAAAGTTGATCAGGCCATGTATAATTGAGGACTAACGATGCATTGCTTATTTTCGTCAAAATAGCGTTATGATTGCATGATATTTGAGAGAGTAGTTTGCAAGAGTAAATAAGGAATCTAAGTTAATATTAACGAAATTTTCATAATACGATAATTTGATAGATAATTTAAATTATCCACGGGTACAACGAGGTTCAAAAGAAAGTACAATACAAATTCCTATCGGAATTAAAGTCTAATAAGGTTTCCGCTTAGAGTTTACTAGGTAATACGGGAGGGTCTCTCCTTAGGTGTTGATGTTAGACATCGTGGCGCTAGAGTCTTCATAAGCTTTTCATTTCCCATACATGTCCACACAGTTCTGAAACCTCACTATTGGACAATTACTCTTGTAATGTCCTAAAATTCCATACTTATAATAGGTAAGAGTTCATTGATTCCTAGCAGCGGCAGGTGTCCTATAATTTCGGGTTATGTGGCCAAACTTCTTGCAATTTCCGCACTTTACAGTGCATGGTCCATTATGGTGAAATTTACACTAGTTGCACAGGGTTAGAGATCCAGCATATGCCTTCTTGTTGATTGGCCAAGTAATGTGTGCTCTAGGCACCTTATGCCCTTTGTTTTGTTGGCTCGAGCTTCCATTGTGGTTACCTTCCCACTTCCTTTTGTTGCTAGCATTCTCTACTACCTTGTCTTCTTGTCGTTCAGTCTGGATCACTGACTTGCGGGCTATGTTGGTTTTTGTCTCATAAATAGCAATAGCCTCGATAGCATTAGCCACTCGTTGGGCTACAACCCGCTCAATTTCCTCAACACTCATCCCTTGATTAACAGTTGTCATCATTTCCTGAAGATCATAGGAAACAAAATGTATATGAAGTTTCATCTAAGGAAAAATCATGACACTTCGTGATCCCAACATATATGTAAGGTGAGACTACGTCATGCAGAAATATAAGATAATAGCAACCATGGCATAAATAAATCCACATCATACAGTAGCATGATCATAACCAACAACGTAGGTTAATACTTAATACTTCGTTTTACATGAGTAAAAGAGTACAAGCTTTTCATTAACGCTACCAACCGAGTATTACTCAAGTTTAGTAGGATATAATACAAAATGAGCTACACTAACAAATCTATTTGTCTATGGGTCAGGGTGCTTCTCAAGATTCTAGATGCTAGCCTCTTATGTTATCTTTAAGTGACTTAATATTTTCTGGTGGTGGTGATACAGATGGTGGTAGTGATGATGAAGGTAGTGCAGCAGCAAACTCAGTAATGCATGCCTCAGCAGATGGTGATCGTGGAGTATGGTGTTAAATAGACATCCGTACTGCACGGGATTTGGTCTTAGAAAACAAGATGATATGGTATGGAGAGGTGAGTGGTGTAGAAGCAGACTCATCAGTCTCAAATGCCTATGTATTCTTAGCTTGAGGGGATAGGATCATCTATAGGTACAGTAGAAGGGTCGGCTGGAGCTAGGTGCTCCTCCTCCTCATCCTCCTCATCCTTCTCAACATCATCATCATCGTTGTCATCATCAGATGACTCATTATCATCATTGTCTCCTCCGTCGACAGGATAGTCAGCAGGATCCTCCTTAGGGTCCTCCTCATCCTCCTCCAGATTGAAGTCAGCAATGTAGCCCGGTGATAAGGCTATAGGTAAGGAATCAGCAGGTAGAAGCTGATCCTTCATTGGTTCTTCTAGCTCCTCATCATAATCTCACTAGAATCTCCATGGCTCAGAATTAATATAGGCAGACGTGTAGGTAACCATTGATGATGAAAGCATGACTGCTTGCAATGAGCAAAACTTAACTTATATAAGTATATTATATAAGACCGGTATGGTAAATACGAATATGTGCTCATGGCATAAATGAATGATGGTAAGGTATCATATTCGATAGCTTAATGTTTAGGTATCGTTTAGGACCTTCGAGCTTGTAGTACTACCTTACCTAAAGAAATGTTCCCCTATTTATATAAATAACCCTTATGAAAATAATTGTAGATTTGTGCGAAAGAATGCAAACTCATCTTTGTATATATACAATATACCCTCATAGTAACATACGTACTATAATAGGAACACGTATATGAATCATGTAAGCATCTAGTAAAACTAACTAATGCAAACAACTAGTGTATGTATGTCCCGTGAAAACCCCTTTGTATGAATGCAATGTTTGAAAACGGTTATAGTCCACCAAAAATATTTGACCTGGTTCTCTATAACCTTGGCTCTAGATACCAATCTGTAACACCCCCAAAATAGGTCATAACGGAATATGGGCTTGGGAGCGTTACTTCATAGATCAATAGCACAAGATATATAAGAACGATATTTAAAAGTGTCGTTTAAAACCGAGACATTAGATTTAGCAAAACTATTGTTACAAAAGCTCAACGGCTAAACTTGTTCATTCTTGAAAATGCAAAGATTATCTACTGATACAATATCCACAAAAATGTGTGCACGTAACATCTTTATAAAAATGAAACTCCACAATGTAGACCACCAATGTATCCTTGTTTCTTGTACCTTATTAACCTGAGAAAAACATGCTTAAAACGGTCAACATAAAGTTGGTGATAGCTTTGTTTTTGTCCTTTTCTTGATTATTCGTTTCCTGCACAATACAAATACAAAACATACAAATACGATGTATTTTTGGTATGTTTTTAGTCATTTAAGTCTGTTTTTAATGGAGAATGGTATGTGTAATTAAGCACATACCAATGATGTTCAACCCGAATCATCCCAAATTCGACATGCTATAACATTCATTCTCGGTGATAGCTAATCACCCAAACGGGAAGGTCAATATCAAATAGATCTATTTATAACACTCGCGCTTCTAAACTAGAAATTATCAGTTCATGATACCGGGCATATTGGTTTCATGCTACTCAGGCAAAACGTAATCAATATATAAAATGTCCACTTGCGTCCAATTATAAAACAAAGCATGTTTCTCACCCCAAAACTTGTAAATTATAGAAATCATAAAAATATGGGGCTATGAACTCACCTCAAGTGGGTGAATCGATATTATAAATCACAACTGAAAATGCGTCACAAATACGCCGAATGCAACCTAAATAATTATAGGTTGTATAAGTACTAAGTACTATGAATAGCTAACACCACATATAATCATATATAGCTCATCAACATCTATTTGTAATTTAGAAATCATGGTTATAAGGTAAAAACGTTTATAATTATCGTTTTAGTAAATATAGCGTAACTTTCCCGTTTTAAATCCGTTTCGGGCGTTTCTTACGTCCACATCTTCGTATTATAATGATATATAAAAATATAAAATTTTTATATTTTAAGACCTTTTGATGAACAATACTTGTACTGTTTATGATGTTTTATAAATTTATTTTTATAAATTTTAAATTGTCGTAAACTCGTAAACGTAATAACTTGTTTGTTTTAATCCTGATTTTAGCGATTCCTTCGAGCACGTCCTCGTAATTAAACGATGTATCAAAATTATTACATTTTATAAAATTAGATCTGCTGATGAATAGTAATTTTTACTGTTCATAGTTTATAAAATTAATTTTATAAACTTTAATTATCGTAAACGTCGTATCTTATTCGTTTTAGCTCCGTTTTTAGTGATTCTTTCGAGTACGTTCTCGTAATTAAATATTCTATTTATTTATGATGTTTTTCCAAAAATAAAGTCCCTGATAAACAGTAACTTTTTATAAAATTATTTTTATAAAAGTATTAATTATTGTAAACTTGTTATTAACGTATCTCCTTCGTCATAAATCGGTTTTTCGAGTTCTTTATATGCTTACGATCCTTGTAATATGTTGTATTTTTATAAAACATAAAATCCATGCTTAAAAATTCGGACCAAAACAGCCCTATATATTGTATATAATTAATGTTATATACTTATTTTATATACTTTTCAACCTCATAAATCACCACAAGTTTTCCAATACTCTTAATCTACTATGTCTTATATATAATAATGTCCATAGGTCCATATTGTATCCATGAGTCCAAGTTAACAAGTCCATAACATTGTTTTTAAATCACACTTTCTTAAGTACACTTTTAATTACATGTTTAAACTTATACATTTTCCACTTAAACAAACATGATACTATACTTATATTTCCATCATTACATGATATTTACAACCACATAACACATGAATAAGAGTACAAAATCATAATCACTAGTAAAAATATGTTTTACATGTTTAAAATAATCCTAATGGTGATTTTTCTATATAGAACATATATACACATAAAATCAGAAATGTAAGGTTATAAATGGTTTTAGATAATCTTAGGTGAATGAGTGATGAAAAGTAACAACTTCAAAACGCTTGTTTAGTTAATAAACCCTAGCTTGCACACTTGGAAACCCTAATTCTAATTAAAACCTTAATCCTTCCTTTTCTTGCTTCAACACTTGTAAATGTTTAACCAATCCTTGTAAATACCTTAGGTCATCTTAGGAATGATGTAAGAATGTGTGTAAATGCTGTAGATTGATTTTGTATGGATTTGGTATGTTGTTTGAGGTATGCCGTGAGCTAGGAGGGAGTATATGGGATGTTTTGTATGGTTTTCACCTTATGAAAATGATATGCGTATGTATTCTCATCTTGTGTATGTATTATATATCAGAAGACTAGTCAAAAGATATATAGAAGGTCTTGGGACAATGGGAGGAAATCATGGAAAATCTTTGGTCAAAATCAAGTTAGTCATGGTCTTGGTTTAATGAGATGAAGATGTATGATGTTTGTAAAGTTATATATATATATATATATATATATATATATACACGTAATAATACCCAAATTATAGAGAAATTTACTAAAAATCATTGAGGACAAAGATTTAAAGTAAAAATCTACACAAAAATATCACACGTTTAACCGGTAAGTGATTACCGGGTCGTTTTCCCAAAGACTTATGAAATTGAGACATCGTTTATTATTTGGACAATGATTTGAATTGGTTCAAACTTTTTGGATTAATTTTCTAAATCTACAATTAAAAACAATTTAAACAAGCAAGAAAAATTAATGACTAAGCAATTAAATTCAAATAACGGTAATTAAAGAAAATGTGACAAATAAGCAATTGAACTAAATTAAATCCTAAATGCTTTTCTAAACTTTTTCTAATCCTAAATGACTATTTAAAAGAAAATGCTAAGGAAATTCTAAAACGAGAGTGATTAAAGCTTAAAAACGAAGAAAACGAGAACGGGAATCGAATCTCGTTCTTTAAGAAGTGAATTTTCAAAATATTAACCCTACGAAAGTAAATTTCAAACCTAAGCCTAGAATATGATAAAAAAAATTATAAAAAAGAAAATTATTTTTTTGATTATTTTTCTATTTTTTATGATTTTTTAAAGTTTTTAACTAAATTAATTCACGAAAAATATAAAACTTTAAGCTAAAAATCCTAACTCCATGTGCATCTTAGTACGTGGCGGGTTAAAACACCTAGACTTGCTAAAGATTTGAAAGTGGAGGTGTTTGGGCGTCGCGAAGGTTTCTATAATTCAAAGCATTGCAATCGGGAATTTAGAGGTTATCTCTCTTCCATTTTTTTCTTTTGTACATTTGGTTATTTCCTTTGCTATGTGAATCTACTCTATTGCACAATGCGTGCGGGTATGATATTTTGTGATATTCCAACTCAGACAAGAGAGGTTCTTAGTCGGAGCTGGATTGCAACCTTTTTCATCATATTCTAGTGGGAAATCAAACGACCAAATCAATAAAATACTATTTATAAGGTTATCACTGTTTTTGGAGTTATTTAAATCTCTCATATTTCTATCTAATTTACATGTTGTAATCTAACCTTGCTAGATCAAAAAAAAGCTTTTAGACAACATAAAAAAACATTTCGATTTTCATGCATGACAAGTATATAATAGAACTTAATTTCTAACGTTTCAACGGGTTTGTCATGTTTTATAATATTACATTTTACTGTAGATAGATAGATATGCACTTAACATGATTTTTTTTATCTTACAATGAAGGATAACATGTAGTATTTTGCATCAACGACAATCCACCCTTATAACCTTATTATTACTTTTTTCCATGGTAATTGTTATCTTTTTTTTGCGACTTTTAACATAGTATTGACACAGTTGTTGCATGTTTGTTTGCAAGAGTTTTAAATGACAAGTATATTAGAAGGTGAACCCAAAAACAATATTTCAATTTCAAATGTTAAGCCATGCGTTTTTATTTGTACTTGAGTGAACTCATAATTATGTGACGGTTGTTGGAAAATTTGGTTGGGAAAGTATTTTTGATCAACTTTGGACACAATTATTTATATGTATGTGTCATATATACAAGTAATAGTTTATAAGTTCGCGTTCTCTTTGAAGAGAGCTTCGCAATGAACTTTTATGTGTCCAAAATGGAGTTGATGTGAATGAGATATCAGGTCTCAAATCTAGGCATTCGGCACCATGCTTAAAGAGAATTTACGTTTTTCTATCCCACATCGGTAGGATGAGTAAACTTGTGAGGACTATATTATGTGTAAATAGAGGCTCTAATTCCATAGATTTGACATACATCAAATCATTAAGTATTATTGATTTCCAACATATGGAGTACGCATCTAAAAAGGTGATATCCCAGGCAGTTTGTTATGTCCGGCAGTACAACTTAGTGTTTCAGCTGTTGTACCCTGGAAACAGACGACGAATCTATTTTAAGGGAAGCGTGTCAAACACGTGCTTCAACTCTTTAGTGCTAAACGTGTCAAACACTTGCCTCGACTCTAGTGTTTCTGGTGATCTAGTAAGTCCTTTTATTATTTTATTTAATTATTGTTTATAAGAGTGTCTGCATTTAATTGTCGGCTAATTAAATCCAAAATATTTAGCGTTATCTAACACATGTTGCAACAAATATTGGTGGCTTTACCCATCTACTATAAAGGGGTGAATATTGGTTTATGTAACTACTCAAAAGACCTTATATATAAATGTGTAAAGCCATCAATATTTGAAATTTGCAATATGTGCTACATAACACTAAATATTTCTGATTCAATTAAGAGTCGCTTAGATTTGAGTTCACTAAGGCACACATAAAATACAACGCATTGCTTGTCATTCAAAACTCTTGAAATCAAACAAATATGCAACAATCATGTCAATATTGTGTTAAAGAGAAAAAAAACAACAATAAGGGTGGATTGCGTTAATACAAAGCACTACCTAAATTAATGTTATCATCCCTTGTAAGATCACAAAGTCATGTTAAATGCAACATATCTATTGACCTACAATAAAATGAAATATTATAAAAAATGAAATTTTATTGTAGGTCAATAGGTATATTGCATTAAACATGATTTTGTGATCTTACAAAAGAGGATAACATTGATTTAGGTAGTATTTTGCATTCACGCAATCCACCCTTATTATTGTTTTTCTCCATCGTAATTTTTTTATCTTTTTTTCTCTTTAACACAGTATTGACATGATTGTTGCATATTAGTTTGATTGCAAGAGTTTTAAATGACAAGAAATGCGTTGTGTTTTATCTGTGCATGAGTCAACTCAAAATTATGCGACTCTTAATTGAATCTGCAATATTTAGTGTTATGTAGCACATATTGTAAGTTTCAAAACCGAGATCTATTGGGGTCCCGAATAGAGTCCCCTCCCTTTTGAGCCCCCAACAAAACCGGGCTCTATGACCCTTTTCAACAAGGATTTATGACCATTTTGTAGTAGTGTATGCCGTTTTGATAATGATAGGGAGCAAATGCTTCACTTTCTATATGTGTGTAATACGTCATAGAGCGCACAATCTCGGAAAATTAAAAGAGATTAGGTCAATGCTAAGATAATAATATAACATAATGTGTAAAGATGATTGAGTTTATAGAGTAGTGTTTGGAAAGCCAGCTTGTGATAAAGTATGTATTTACTTTCTGATATGAATTTTAAATAACGGTGAGATGCATACTTTAAGTTTGTGTATAGTGAGGGTTGGGTTCACCAACATTTTTAGATCCCACATCTCAAGGTATCATGTCATCAGCCCAATAACTCTTTGAGGTTTGGTGGTGTGTAGGATGAATGTTGTGTCTGGTCACTCTCTATTGTTGTTAAGTAAACTATTGCTGCTTCAATAAAAACCACACCAGAACATAAATGACGGGATAACATGAAATAGAGGAGCATAACCTGATTTGCGACATTATTGTTTGGTGAGAAGATGATTGCCTGAGGTGTCGGTTTAAGATCCAGTCTATTTGTTGAAGGATGCCTAACATAACTGCTTGGTCGCTCTTGCGTGTCCTCCTGCCGCAAGCAGAGGGACATGTGGCTCCTTTTTAATATGGGGGAGTATGAGTGATTAAAGACGGGTAGGTTTAGGCAGTTATTCTTTGTTCAGTACCCTTCTTTCCAAGGTAGCAGATAGGTTTGAGTTCTTAAACATTGTCAATGGGGTGTAGTCCACCGCAACAACTTAGTTTGGGAACTACAATTATCAAAAAACATACTGTAATATATATAAGAAACCACCATCAGATATTAGAAAGCATCGTCATGAGCAACGACAAAGAGATACAATCATTTAGTTAGAAGTTACAGGTTTTGACATCAACATAAAAAGAAATCCAAAATTCTTAACAAGATGAATTTCTGTATCCTCATCTTGTTAAGAATTTTGGATTTCTTTTTATGTTGATGTCAAAACCTGTAACTTCTAACTAAAAGATTGTATCTCTTAGTCGTTGCTCATGACGATGCTTTCTAATATCTGATGGTGGTTTCTCATATATATTACAATATGTTTTTTTGATAATTGTAGTTCCCAAACTAAGTTGTTGCGGTGGACTACACCCCATTGACAACATTTAAGAACTCAAACCTATCTGCTACCTTGGAAAGAGGGGCACTGAACAACGAATAACTGCCTAAACCTACCCGTATTTAATCACTCATGCTCCCATTTATTAAAAAGGAGCCACATGTCCCTCTGCTTGCGGCAGAAGGACACGCAAGAGTGACCAAACAGTTATGTTAGGCATCCTTTAATAAATAGACCAGGATCTTAAACCTAAACCTCAGGCAATCATCTTTTCAACAAACAATAATGTCGCAAATCAGGTTATGCTCTTCTATGTCATGTTACCCCGTCATTTATGTTCTGGTGTGGTTTTTATTGAAGCAGCAATAGAGAGTGACCAAACACAACATTCATCCTACACACCACCAAACCTCAAAGAGTTGTTGGGCCGATGACATGATACCTTGAGATGCGGGATCTAAAAATGTTGGTGAACCCAACCCTCACTATACACAAACTTAAAGTATGCATCTCACCGTTATTTAAAATTCATATCAGAAAGTAAATACATACTTTATCACAAGCTGGCTTTCCAAACACTACTCTATAAACTCAATCATCTTTACATATTATGTTATATTATTATCTTAGCGTTGACCTAATCTCTTTCAGTTTTTCGAGATTGTGCGCTCTATGGCGTATTACACACATATAAAAAGTGAAGCATTTGCTCCCTATCATTATCAGGACGGCATACACTACTACAAAATGGTCATAAAGCCCTGTTGAAAAGGGTCATAGAGCCCGGTTTTGTTAGGGGCTCAAAGGGGAAATGACTCTATTCGAGAACCCAATAGAGCTCGGTTTTGAAACTTGCAATATGTGCTACATAACACTAAATATTGCAGATTCAATTAAGAGTCGCATAATTTTGAGTTGACTCATGCACAGATAAAACACAACGCATTTCTTGTCATTCAAAACTCTTGCAATCAAACAAATATGCAACAGTCATGTCAATACTGTGTTAAAGAGAAAAAAAGATAAAAAATAGATAGATTACACGTTTCATCCTTATGGTTTATACCAAATAACACTTTTAGTCCCTATTCGATTTTAAGTACACCAATCATCCATAATTTTTAAACTATTTGCATTGATGGTCCTTATTTTGTCAAAATAGAGACCAACTGTGTAATAAATTTGTTTGAAATGTGTTATACGGATAGTCCCTATATTCTCTAATAGGGACTATCAATGAAACATATTTGATAAAATAGGAATGATTGGTGTACTTGAAATCGAATAGGGACTAAAAGTGTTATTTGGTATAAACCATATGGACGAAACGTGTAATTTATCCTAAAAAATTTACGATGAAGAAAAACGATAATAAGGGTGGATTGCGTGAATGAAAAATACTACCTAAATCAATGTTATCCTCCATTGTAAGATCACAAAATCATGTTTAATGCAACATATCTATTGACCTACAATAAAATAAAATATTCTAAAACATGACAAACTTGTCGAATCATTATAAATTAAGTTCTAACTTATATCTATAAATCATGAAAATCAAAATGTTGTTCTATGTTGTCCAAAAGGTGAAAGTCATTTTCTTAATCTAACAAGGTTACAACACAACCTCTAAATTAGATAGGAATATGAGAGATTTAAATAACTTCCAAAACGATGATAGCCTTATAAAAAGTTTTTTTCTCTCCCAGTTATATGATGAAACGGCTTTAATTTGGCTTCAGCTAGAAGCCTCTCTTATCTTAGTCACGATATCATAAAATACCACACCCAAACACCAAGGTGGAATAAAGTAGATTCAAACCAAAACAAAGGAAATAATCATATGCAAAAGAAAAGAGAGATGACGTGTTGTAGTATATCAGTAAAGGGAAACGCTCAAATGTTTATCAAAACATTCCTACGGCCAACACGAAAATCGCACGAGTCGTCGTTCAAATCTTCATGTGTATGTCTGGGTGTTTTAACCCGCCACTTACTAAGATGCTCATACAACAAGATCTTATGTGTATTTTTTATTATGATATCATCGAACGTGTGTTTGAATCGTTTTGATGCGCATGCTTTTGGTTTGTGATCCGTTATGTATACCTTTACCTCCTAATGTGGTTGATATCTTTTTAGTTGAGCAAAGCAGCATGAGTTTATGTTATATGGATGAATATGTATATATCCAGTTCTTCTTTAATTCCCCTACTTCTTTTGATATCCCAAGGGGTTGTGTCCTCAACTTACTCTAGAGTTGCATACACACCGGATCATACCTGATTGGCATCTCTTGCTAGGATCCTTGTTGCTTAATCCGGTTTCTTTTTTATTTCTTCAGTTTTTCATGTTTTCAGATGGAGGTTTCCTTCAAGACCCCTGCCGGTAAGAGCTGTTGAGATTTCACAGGTTCTGATGGGGTTTTCCAGGATCGCATAAATGATCATACAAGCATCATTTATGTAACAACATTCAAGAGTAAAAGAAACACGAAGATTGGGTTTGAACCCTTCTAATAATCTGATATATATAAAAAAAGGTTGAGTTTTTGATTACAAAATCTATCCTATATATAAAGTAAGAAATGGTGCCTTTGTGAAGGGGTATACCGTTTCATCAAAAGTAAACGACATAACACTTATAAACCGTTATAATCCTAACTGTCTAAACCTAATGGGTTTCGGGTCTGTGGCCCAAACC
>BQNB010048319.1:4973-42624 GCA_026074375.1 Tanacetum coccineum | reverse complement strand
CATCTCTAGCCTCGTTGGGACATAACGACCCGGAGTTTCTCTATACTGCTTCCGGTTTACTTGGTCTCGCGGATTCTCATCCTTTGTTGTATTTATATTATATATTGATAGCTTTTAAGGTGTGAGTTTCGGCGAGTCAAATTTTGGCGGTACCAAAGTCGAAACGAAATAAACTGTTAATTATAATACAATTCATTCCAATACTATTTTTTTTTCAATTTGCTTCGGTCCACATATGAACTAAAAAGGTACCCAACAACAATTTAATAGCACAATTTAGGCCTTATAACCTATATCTATATTCAAGCCTAGCATCAAATGCGTACATCTGCTATACGGTTTCTACACTAAAGCTCGAACTAGTAATTATTTTTAGCAAACTATTTTTTTCCTATTAACTAATACGCTGACTTTTTGTTTAATAAACCAAAACTTAATTTAAGCAAAACTAATAAGCTAAGATGAGAAGCAAAACTAATAAGCTACAACGAAACAAAGAGTAAACATGAAACTCTAGCACTTAACTAACGAATTTGAATGAGATGTAACAAGCTAAACGAGATCTAAACCATATAAGCTCTTAGTTGAATTGAATAAGCTATAAAACAGCTTATTCATTCTAAGTGAGCGAGATTTTAAGAAAAAAAACTAAAGAACTTTAACTCGTAAATAAGCTAAATTGAACTTATTACTCAAGCTTAGAAACCGAATCTTATTTTAGGATAAGAGTTGGATCAAATAAGCTCATAAGAAGCTTATTTTGTTTATTTCTTATACTCTAATAAGCTGTGTATAAAAGCTTAGTTAATAAGCTAAATGAAATAGCTTATGTTTCGATGAGCATTAGAAAAGAAAAGAAAAGAGAATAAGCCACTTTAATAAGCTATCAAGAAATATCCAAAATCATCTTCATTAAGCTAATAAGATCCTCAACAAGCTAGGACAATAAGCTTAAAAATAAGTTGTTTACAAAGCACTAATCTATTACAAAAAATAACCTAAAACTTTAAATAGCTAAACTAAGCTAAAAACTAATCAAATGTCTTGAAAATGAGGGTAGCGTGATGATTTATACCCAAGCCCAAGGGTAGAAACTATAAAATTGCATCTCAACCGCCATAATTTATTAGCCAATCATTGGCACACATTCATAGTCCCTTGGATCAAGAGTTGCAGCAATAATGATCCAGCCGATAAGGATGTGACACATCGCCAATATTTTGGCATAAATTGAACGCAACTTTCTTGTCCCTTAGATCACATGAAGGAAATGAATTGATATAAATTTTTTTGCCTTGCCACGTGTATGAAATCAATTGGCCAATTGGAGTGTTAGTGCGCTGGCACATGCCTTGTGTGGATTTAATTAAGCCTGCACGTGACGTCACTTACTACAAAATAACAGATTTAATACATTATGTATTGGGCTTGAAATGGGCTTATACTCATTTGGGTTGGTCCGGCCCGTTAAGTGGGTTACGGGCTGGCCCAAATAAATCCGAGGGCACCCTTGGACTCGTTTTGTTGCGCTCTTTCCACTGGTATGCTCGGGGACATTTCACGACTTCTTCTTAGCTTGAGTAATAATTAGACTTGACCAAATTGAGCCCGATAATTCCCGTTTTTGCACCGTTTTCAATCCTTTTACCTGCAAGACATAAAAAATACCAAACAAACATATTTGCAATATAATAAAGCATATTTTAGCATTTTTAGTCCAATTAATAGTGTTTTACGGGGTATAAAAGATGTGTGTTTTAGCAAATATCAAATTCCCCCACACTAAACCATTGCTGGTCCCACACGCAATGTAAATAAAACAAACCCAGAAATAAATAATTTTATCCCCTTTTAACTTATGACCCCCCACAATCAAACAAGAACAGAAAAGATCCATTAAAAGGTTCAAAAATCATTTATTTCGCAAACACCCCCCATTTTACCCATTTTTTTATGTTTTTTTAATAATTTAATGTAATGCTTTCATTATTCATTGATAACTTTTAGGATCACGGAACAAAAAGCACAAAAAGTGTCCAAATGGATAAATTCATCGTCCCCGACTTTCACTTCTCCAAGCCAAGCTTAAAAACAAGATCATTGTAAAATACAAGTTATGATGCTAACACTACTCATAAAAGCTAATTGTGTACTTACTTTTCCTCCCTTATTTCCTATTTGTATCTCAAGATTTTATTATTATTATTATTGGTGACAAATAAATTATGCCCTTATTAATATAAAGTAAACCCGGTTTAGACCACAATTAGTTTGAAATCCTTTCCTAAATGCCGATATGGGAGAATAATGTCCCACATAAGGTTCTAATTTCGCATGATTTAGGGGTATCCTTTTGTTTCATTCCGAAACAATCAACTACGTGTCCAGAGACGGTGGCTTTATTTAGATAAACCTGGAGTTGAAAATTTGGCTTTATTATTATTATTATGTGCAAACATTATTAAACCTCGATCTTTGTAGAAAGGCCTGCAACATCTGTTGTGAGCGGGCAAGATGCAGTAAACATATTTTGACTCCGGTAATTTCCTCGACCTTTAGAAGGCTGAACATCGGTTGTGAGCGGCAATATGCATCAATAACTTTTATCAGTCTCGGCATTATTTTTTACCTATGTGCCTTATTTAGAAGACTAACACATCGGTTGTGAGCCGGCATGAGGTAGTAAAATTTTATTAGCCCACTAGTTATTATTAATATTTTATTACCTCCACCCTTTATATGACTTGTCACATCGGTATGCGAGTTCCGACTATAGATCCAGGAAGTCTTATTCGGCTTCGGTTTAATTTCATTATTATTATTATTATTGCCAATATTTCAAGTCTGTGGTCTTCTTACCAAATGTCATCATCTGTATTCGAGCCGACCATGGTCCAGGGAGTCTATTTCCCACAACACTGACATAACCTCGATGTGTACCTTATTTCACAGAACCGGATCTCTACGAAGTGATCTAAACTAAGAATCGCAAAAACCAAAGAAAATTTATTTATTCAACAATTATATAACGTTTATTAAGCTTATGGGAGCAAAAAGCCACAATTAACACTTATGAGCCTTAAAGAAATCCAACTATTCTATGTTTAGCATCAAAACTTATACTATACACTAATAATCTCTTGTTATTCACAATTTAAATTTTTTAATTAATCAAAATATGAATACTTTAGCCTAGCGAATTAAGATCGGCACTTTAACAAGTCACATAGACTGACAACAATCTCAACTCAAATAAATCGATCTTCGCATATTTAAAATCTTGACTTTTTCAAGCTAGACTTGCGTTTTATAGCTCTTTGTATAAAAGATTAGCAAAATCAAACATATTTAAAGTTATGGAGAAAAGCTTAGATAGAAAACCGGTCGGTGTCAAATTTACTTTTCGTTCTCACCACGGAAAAACCCACATTAGTTTTCAACTATTTTTTTTCATTTTTTTTAATTGAACAATAAATAGATATTAAGACTTAAAAATTTAAATTCTTGGCCAAAAACAGGGTTGCGAGGAACATCAAGGCACAGGTAAGATCACATTTCGATAGAAATCCCCCCCCCCCCACACTTAGAATGGAACATTGGCCTCAATGTTCAAAAATATCAGGTTTTACCCTCACACTTAGGAATGAAAAAGGCAAATGCAAAAAATTCCAAGTGTGAAAGGGGAAACAATATATATAATATTAATCATATATATATTTCATATATAATTGACTCAGGGATTGAGATTCAATAATAAGTAAAAGATCGAAGACCGATGATATGGAGATTAAAAACAAACACGGTGTCTTCTTAGACTTAAGGAATCCAATACAAAAACGAAAATAACTATACCATAGAAGAAGGCACGCCCCCACTACTTAGGCTATTAAAATCACAACTCTCACTATTAATCAAGATAATAGAAAGAAGAAAAGACACGGGTTGCTCTCGAGAAGCGCTTGGTTTTTGTAGAGTTCTTGAGCATGACTCGATCCCCCATACTTGATTTCGGTCAGGGGATAAAAATGGAGAAATGAAAATCCAATTGAGGAATGTTCCCTCAGGAAATCCTCATCGGGCGCTTAGAAAAATTAGAATGATTTTTCCCCGAGATGAGATAAGAGAGGTGAATGAGAAAACCAGGATTGACACTATGTTCCTCGTTTTCGGACGATAACGGAAGCAAAAGGTCAAAACTGGACTAGGGAGGGTTGGTGTGGGTAAAAAAAAAAAAAAAATAAAAAAAAAAAAATAAAAAAAAAAAAAAAAAAAATTATAAAAAAAATAAAACAAAAAAAAAAAAAAAAAGATTAGGCTTTAAAGAACATCATGTTCAGAAATGTCACCCACAACTTTGTTAGTAACATCACCCGTATCCGGGCTCAATACAAAGAAAACCTTAACTTTCGGTGTTCCGGAATGGAAGAGGAGTTGAAGGATCATTAAAATGATCAAGGGTTAGTGACTCTTTCGGGGAAGGGGAGGGGAATCAATACTAAGCAATTCTTTAAGAAAAGAATATCCCCTTCCGAGTCTTCAATCGTCCTTCCAATATGCTCGGTGGGCACGAGTCATATTGTAGCAAGAAATAAGTCGATCTCCTCCATATGAGAGTCACTATCCTCAACGAGGATAAGAGATGGAGAGAGAGACTCAAGAATCGTATCAGCAATTTCCCAATTAAGTTCTTCTGGCGGTCGTGGAGATGAATTATCATATAACAAATTCTCAACAAGATGGATTTGTTCCTCTAGATCAAAGTCGGCTTTCTCAATTCCTGATGGAATTGGATCGATATGAGCGAGTTCAAATCGGTGAACTCCTCGAGAAGATAATCAACTTAGGTGAATGAATCTTTTAAAATATCAAGGTTAAGCAATGTTTCGATATGTTTAGACTAGGAATTGATAATAATGCGGTTCATATATTTGGATAAATGATTTCTTCTCATCAAAAAGAGGGTGCGATTAATTTGATATTTTCCTCGGAAGTCATATGCAGAATGTGATCGTCATCTTAGAGGTGAAAGCGTCATTTGAATCAAAGAGAGGTTTCGAGTGAGTTGTAAAAGTAAGAGAGGCGTCTGACTATATGTCAGGGGCACATCACACTCACTTTTATTATCTGAAATCATCGGACTCACTTGGGATTGGATCAAGGTTTACTCAACCTAGACTTTATTAAATTCGTCCCGATTCTTTTTAAGGAATAGTGTCAAGATGTTATCCCCCATACATAGAGAGTACTCAAAGTTCTTTAGTTGGTAACTCGTATTGTGAATGCATTAACCGAGAATTTTGAGGTGTTTTTTTTAAAGGAATGGTGCTCTCCTTGTGAATTTCTTTAAAAATTCTGCAAAGATTCCTGTTATACGGAGTTCTACGTCTTAGTGCCTGCTCTACGATATTTCTTAACTTACTGTTTTCCTTATCGAGATGTGGAGAATTCCAATTAATCAAGAGAAGTTTGATTAAGAGCACTTTTCAATTAAATCATCAGCATTATTATGATTACAATAAAGCTCTTTTTGTCGACAAATTTCAAGCAAATCTAGCATCGTATCTTCCGTATTTTGCTTTTCCTCTTCACAAACTTTAGTGCCAAACATTTCTTCAATAAGTTGACGAAAGACTGAATTTGGTGAGGGAACTTGCTTTTCTTGAGCTGCTTGCTTTTGGGCAAGTAATTATTGCTCTCTTTGAGCTGCAAGTAAAACCTCCTACTTACGTAACTCTTGATTCATTCTTTTCGTAAAATCTTCCATCATTTTATAAAGCTTGTTCTTTGTTTCACTATCAAAGAAAGAAATGACTTCTAGAATTTCTTGAGGATGATGATTGTCGAACTGCTGCTGGGGTTGAATTTGGTCAAAACCGAAAGAATTAGAATAATTGAAATTTTGGTTCATCGGTTGACACTAAAAATTTTCATGAATAACCAGTAATTTTCATTGAGGATAATTGTTGTGGTTGACTTAGAAAAAATGTAGAGGGTTGTTACAATCCAAAGCATTGAATTGTAACAGGCTCCTCTGATCAATAGACGGTGTGTTCCCTGTTTGACAATCGAAACCCGGTGAGAGTTTCCCTCCACAAAATTCACACGAGTTTGTCTCGTATTGGTATTGTGGAGGTTGGTTGAAGAAGTTCGGTGTTTCATCATAAGAATAAGGATTTTGGTCATAGACAAACTCATTTTCGGATCATTACATTGCCACAGCTCTCGGACTGTTTCCACCATTAAACGGACCTCCACAATACGAGCAACCAAAATGGTTATACGAAGACATGTCTAAGAATTAAACGGATAAGAGGATAAAGAAGATAAGAATTAAATGAATAAGAGGATAGAGAAGATTATTTTTGAAAATTTTTATATTAATAAAATTTTAAAAAAAACTGGTATTTTTAATATTTATAAAAGAAAAGGAAAAATAAAATAAGAAAAAAACTATTTTTGGATTTTTATATTTTTTATAAGAACGAAAATAAACTTTCCGAAGAAAGGATCTTCAAAGCTCGAACACAAACAATCCCATAAAAATCGCTACACCTCTCCCCGGCAGCGGCGCCATTTTGATATTGTTCGTTTTTACAACGCGTATATCAAATAAACCCTCAAATATATATATATATATATATATATATATATATATATATATATATATATATATATATATATATATATATAATACATATACAATACGTAGCAAAATGTTATCTTAAAATTTATCTTAGGAAGATATAAGAGTAATCAACACGGGTATCGTTTTCCTCGGTGAGGAGGTGAATGATATCTACGTTCATGTTGTATATACGAGCTTGATTGTAATTTCAAGTTATTTGGTTTGTTTTAACTATTTTTATACCTAATTAAATAATATTAATTCTAAGATTAAAAAACAAAAAGATTAAACTAAATTGATCTAAAAAGATATAAATGAGAAATATGCTTGCTAATATGGCTATGGAAAAGGTTCCTTAAGTGCGGGCTTTAGGTTTAACGAATTAATCCTTGAAAAAACAAGTTTCAAGAAACTAATTGACAAGAAAAGTAAAATGCTTTTTAAAATAAATTGGCAAGTTTTTAATTTGCAGTAAAAGTAAATGGATGTAATTGGAAAATTCTAATGGGACTATTAATTTTTTAACCTTTTTCAAACGCACTTAAATCCAAATCACTAAATCACTAGAAACACAGTTATTTACTCACTACTCATAACGAAAATCTCAACATTGATTTTACGACCAAAATATATCTTTTTTTTTTACATAAGCATGGCAAAAATTCAAATCGCAATCTATTTAATGAAACGATAAATTAAAACTATTTAAGTATTAGAAAAGAGATTTGAAAATAGACCCGATGAAGTAGCCGCAAATGAAACGGGTAATTCCACCGTTACTTTGGCTAAAGCAAATAATTAAATTCGGTCTAGCTAAATATACCCTTAAGCTCCGCGCCTCAAGAGTAGACCGGTACCAAAGTCGAAACGAAATAAACTGTTAATTATAATACAATTCATTTCAATACTATTTTTTTTTCAATTTGCTTCGGTCCACATATGAACTAAAAAGGTACCCAACAACAATTTAATATCACAATTTAGGCCTTATAACCTATTTCTATATTCAAGCCTAGCATCAAAGTGTACTTCTCTACGGTTTCTCATAAAGCTCGAACTAGTAATTAATTTTAGCAAACTATTTTTATTCCTATTAACTAATACGTTGACTTTTTGTTTAATAAACCTAAACTTAATTTAAGCAAAACTAATAAGCTAAGATGAGAAGCAAAACTAATAAGCTACAACGAAACAAAGAGTAAACATAAAACTCTAGCACTTAACTAACGAATTTGATTTGAGAACGGTAACAAGTAACGAGATCTGAACCATCATAAGCTCTTGGGTGAATGAATAAGCTATAAAAAGCTTTATTCATTCTAAGTGAGCGAGCTTTAAGAAAAAAACTAATGACTTTACTAGTAAATAAGCTAAATTGAACATATTCTCAAGCTTAGAATACCGATCTTATTTTTAGGATAAGTGTTGATCAATTAAGCTATAGAAGCAGCTTATTTTGATTATTTTCTCTATACTCTAATAAGATGTGTATAAAAAGCTTAGGTTAATAAGCTAAATGAAATAGCTTATGTTTCGATGAGCATTAGAAAAGAAAAGAAAAGAGAATAAGCCACGTTAATAAGCTATCAAGAAATATCCAAAATCATCTTCATTAAGCTAATAAGATCCTCAACAAGCTAGGACAATAAGCTTAAAAATAAGTTGTTTACAAAGCACTAATCTATTACAAAAAATAACCTAAAACTTTAAATGGCTAAACTAAGCTAAAAACTAATCAAATGTCTTGAAAATGAGGGGAGCGTGATGATTTATACCCAAGCATGAGGTAGAAACTGTAAAATTGAATATCAAAAATAAAAAAAAAATCCGCCACATTTATTAGCCATCATTGGCACCACATTCATAGTCCCTTGGATCAAGTGTTCAGAAATAATGATCCAGCCGATAAGGATGTGACCCCCCCCCCACCAACCCCCCCCCCCAACCCCCCCCCCATTTCATCTTGGTCGCCAATATTTTGGCTTAAATTGAACGCATCTTTATTATCCCTTAGATCACATGGAAGCCCAAATGAATTGATGTCAAAAAATTCCTTGCCACGTGTATGATTCAAATGGCCAATTGGAGTGTTAGTGCGCTGGTCAATGCCTTGTGGGATTTTAATTAAGCCTGCACTGTGGACCTTGACGTCACTTACTACAAAATAACAGATTTAATACATTATGTATTGGGCTTGAAATGGGCTTATACTCATTTGGGCTGGTCCGGCCCGTTAAGTGGGTTACGGGCTGGCACAAATAAATCCGAGGGCACCCTTAGACTCGTTTTCTCGTGCTCTTTCCAATGGCATGCTCGGGAACTCTTCACGACTTTGTCTTGATTTTGAATATTAGGCACTCTTGATCGCGATGAACCCATAAATACCCGTTTTTGCTTTGTTTTTAATCATTTTTACCTATAAGACATAAAAAAATACCAAACAAACATATTTGCAATATAATTAAGCATATTTTAGCATTTTTAGTCCGATTAATAGTGTTTTACGGGGTACAAAAGATGTGTGTTTTAGCAAATACCATTGATCTTCAGTAACTTTTGTTTCAAACTCCTGATGTACGGGTTCTTCTAAATCTTTGGTAGTGTGCATAGGCTCCTTTGTTTGAGCAGATTCGCCAGCAGTCTTGTGTTGATATTTGGACCCTTCATATGACTTGCCAGATGTCTTGGATATCTTTTCCTTTGGTGCACTGGTTGACTCTGGTTCTTTTCCTGCTCGTCTTCTCTTGGACCCCCGGGTTGATCCAGCAGAGGGTTCTTCGTCTTTATCCTCATCATCTCTACGTCTATAACACCTCGTATTTTACGGTCATTGTATGACATTAGGATTCATAATTTATTTTTAGGGTTATACGCGTTTACTCTTAAACCGTAAACTTTAAGTTAAATCGCGTAAACTGAAAATGATCATACAATGTAAATGGGCATTAAACGATTAAATGTTTGTATCAAGCAAGTGTTATATGATTATTATGAGGATAATTAATGACTTTGTTCATCTTATTTTTATTGGCTACGTAAAATGCTTACGTTTCATAATAAAATACGTTTAGGCATACCCGGAAGTTTAAAACTATCTACCGCTAATACGATACCCACGATTATACCCAATACTCGAAATAATAAATATAACATCATATATATATACATAATGCCGAAATTTTTGAGATTAGACCAAGACTTTCCATGTATGCTTAATAATTAGATATTTCATAAGGTAACTATTACACCTTTCTCAACTGTATGCTAACTTTAAACTGGGTTAGAAAGTATCCATGGTTAAGTTAGCTAGAATATTTTAGACTATAAATAGCCTTGCATGCATGTGTAATCTTTTGTTTTTTTTTTATAAACCCTTTCCTCTTTATACATGCAAATTATTTTCTTTCTCGTTTTATAAGTCAAAAACCTCACGGCACAAATAAGCATAAAAACTAATCCACACTTTGATTGTCTAAAGTATTTACAACCCTTATACCCACAATCATACTTAAGGTATTATTAAGGTGTGGGAAGCTTTGGTTCATTCATTTTCAAGTCAATAAGAAGAAAAAGGAAAGTTTTAGGGTTTTGAAATCTAATCTTGGGTTATAAGTTGAATGCTTTGTTTTTGAATCTAAAACCACGGGTTTAGAATTAATATCATCTCTTACATCATTCTAGGTTTTCTTAAATCCTTCATACTTTTATTTTTATTGATTTTTGTGTTACATGTTAAATATAGCTAATAATCACCAATAATGACTTTCTAATATGTAAATGAGTATTTATTTATTGTTTTGATTTTATGCAACTTATTTCTTATTCGTAATGGTCTATATATCATGGAAAAGTAAAAATAAAAGTATGTTAACTTATGGATTAAGTATAAACATGTTTAGGTTAAATTAGGGTTTTATAATGTTTCTTAAACTTCACTTGTGAAAATAATGAAAATAAAAGGGTTAAACTTGTTACAATGAATTTACAAGGACTAGGGATGATATTGAACCTTATTATAAGTACCACATATGTAAAATATGTTTTTAAGAATTTTTATAGTAAACTACTAAGTTAATAATACATAAAAACAAGGTTTTTATAAAGTTAAACATACAAATACATATGGGCTGTTTTAATTCGAATCTTAGGCAGTAGCTTTTGATATTTTAAAGTTATAATACGCTCTTGACGAATCCTAAATGATAAGAAACTTGAAAAACCGATCTATAACGAAAAAGATACGTTAAAAACGAGTTTACGACTATAAATACTTTTATAAAACTATTTTTATAAAAAGTTACTATTCATGGCAGTAGGTTTGAGTTTAAAACACCTAAAATATGATATAACTTTTGATTACGAGATCGTACACGCAAGAATCGTTCAAAACGGAACTATAACGAGTAAATTACGACATTTTCGATAATTAAAGTTTATAAAAGTAATTTTATAAACTATGAACAGTAAAAAGCACTATTCATCAGTGGATTTATTTTTATAAAATATAATAATTTCCTTTTAATAACGAGAACGTATCGAAGGATCACTAAAATCGGAGTTAAACGAATAAGTTATTCGCGGTACGAGTTTACGCCTAATTAAGAAGTAAAACGGGTATATAGCTGTCATGAACAGTAATTTTAATATTCATCGCAGAATCTTAAAACTTGAAAATGTTAATATTTTGATCACTCTTCTTACTAAGAAGCGGGGACGTAAAAAAAAACGCGTGCAACGGGCTTAAAACGACAATTAGGTCATTTTTACGAAAGTATATTTATAAACGTTTTCACTTTATAAAATATTATTTTAATAAAACGATTAGTCGGTGATTATGCTATTATAGAATATTATGTGGTTATCAAAGTACTATATTACTAGGGAGTTTCATAATGATGCCTCTTCGGATGGCGTATCGACGAGTTGTTGGATTTACGATTTAAAGTGTCCTAACTCCTCGTACGTCATGTCATGACCTCTTTAATTATGATAGCCAAGAGCGGCTAGCTACGTTGTAACACTAAAGTTTTTATTCAATGTATTTGATTAAAGTACGCAGTACTTTATTACAGCTTAATTTAAATAGAGTTGCATTTTTTCGTCTTGCGTGACGTTTATTCTGTGATTATTTGGACTACCTGTATACAAGGTGAGTTCATAGCCCCACTTTTTACAGTTTTACTGATTTATTATTATTTGGGGTGAGAACATGCTTTGTTTTATAAATTGGACGCAAGTGTTGAAAGTATATTGATTATGTGTTGCCTAAGTAGCAATAACCCTCCTGAGCCCATTATTCATGAACTGTCAATTGCATAGATGTAGTTGTGAATTACATTATGTGAGCGCGAATGATATAAATAGATCTATTGGGATTAACCTCCCCGTTTGGGTGATTAGCTATCACTGGGAACGAACGTTGACCATGTCGGACCTTGGATGTTGACGGTTACAACATATGTACTGGGCAAAATAACTGCATAAAATAGCAAATATAGTTGAGCTTCGGTGTCATGAGCTTAGTGCAACAGTAATTGGTTTAGTGATTGTTTGCATCTGTTGTAAATCACCGCGGAAAATCTTGCCGGTTTTTTTCCCCCCCCTTTTCCCCTTTTTTTTCCTTCCCCCCTTCCCCCCCCCCCCCCCCTTTACTTTTTCCCCCATGCATATTTAAATACATAAAACCTATGAATTCACCAAACAATTTTGTGGGATGAGTGTTAAGCAATGTTTCAGGAAGTCATTAGCACGAGATGCAAGGATGCATGGATTGTACAGTTAAAGATTATGTTATCATGTTGGAAATATATGTTGTCTTTGTAATTTGACAAAGAACAAGTAAAGCTATAAGCTTTGTAATATGTTTTTATTTAAAATCAATGTATCAGTTTAAACGACTTTTGTGTGTTCTTTATATATTCTTGTGCTTGGTGATCTTGAAGTAAACATGCCCGGAATCCTTATTCCGCGCGACCCATTTGGGGGTGTTACAGATTGGCTATCAGGTGCCAATGGTTATAGAGGAACCAAGTCAATATGTTTTTGCTGGACTATAACATTTTTAAACATTGTCATACTACAAAGGTTTTTGCGGAGGTATTCATATACAAATTATTGCATTAGTCGGTTAGGCTATATAACATGAATAATTGATATAGTTGTTTATAATATATTAGTCTATAAGAGGTAGTCCTTATATTTAATATATACTTATATAAGCTAATTTTTGATTTCAGATACGATCATGTCAGATTCTGAGCACTCTACGGTTACATACACATCAGTATCTGAGGACGATTTATACATGGGGTCACCAGGAGTCGAGGTACCTATTTATGAGGTTCCACCATCGCCGGACTACATACCTGGCCCTGAGGGACCACCATCACCAGATTATGTGCCTGGCCCTGAGGAGCCAGAGCAGGCACCACCTTCACCTATTTACATACCTTTTGTTCCGGAGCCCATGTACCCGGAGTTCTTACCAGTAGACGATGAGGTATTCCCGGCTGAGGAGCAGCCACTGCCTGCTGCTGACTCACCTACTCATCAGTCACCAGGGTATATACCGGAGTCCGACCCTGAGGAGGACCTAGAGGAGGATGACGAGGAGGATCCAGCCGACTATCCTGCTGACAGAGGAGATGATGATGATGATGCAGAGGATGAGCACTTAGCTCCTGCCGAGCCTGCAGCTGTTGCTTATTCAGCTGACCAGGACCCATACATTGCTTATCGCGTCACGGCTAGGATGTCCATCCGAACCCAGGCGCCGACACCTTTCCTCTCCGAGGAAGTTGCTGAGAGAGTGTTAGCCTTACCTACTCCACCACCATCACCTCTCTCTCCATACTCATCACCACTTCCTCAGATACCCTCTCCACCATTACCTATACCACCACCCATTAGCCCTACATATGTTGATGGATCTCTGGGATCCCGAGCTGCTGGGATTAGGCAGAGAGATGCACTACCATCTCATGTTCATGAGACTGAGATGCCTGAGATGTGTTTACCGCTTCGTAAGAGGCTGTGTCGTACTACTCCTGGTCCTGGATATGAGGTCGGGGAGAGTTCGGCAGCTGGGACTGCTAGGCGGGTTGGACCTACCACAGCTAGGACAGACCTGTATGGATTTGCTGATACGTTGGAGGCCGCTCCAGGACGCCGGATGTCTAGAGAGTTAGGGATATGTATTCGGATACTTGGGATGGACCCTTGTAGAGCAATCCAAGAGATTTGCACGACACCCTAGAGGGGGTCAACCAGAGAGTTATTGAGTTGTCTTCTACTGTTGACGAGGAGGATGAGATCATATATTCTCAGCTGGATGATGCACGGTATGACCGAGCTCTACTTAGAGCCCGAGTCAACATGTGGGAGTGATAGGGCCCTTTCACTAGGTCGCCAGCCGTTCTGAATGGGGAGGAGGAGGCCCGATTATCTCGTGCCGCTTGGGCACAGTCGATGGATTCTTGCGATCAGACGCATTCCGAGGGTATATTACTTCTGAATACATACGGTCATGGCTCAGCCAGTCTGAGATCGCTGAGTTAAGGCAGCCGGACGTTGGACACAGAGGTGATGTTCAGAGCTGTGAAAGCCAGACTATCGGAGGCAAAGGCAGTAGTAGAGTCCCTAAGATAGTGAAGAGCGCCTCAAGGATAACGTAGAGTAATGATCAGAGATGCAGAGACAGCGGGACTGCTAAGGATCCTGCAGTGCCAGAGCTACCAGAGGAGCCGGTAGTAGTAGTAGACGGATTATGATTTGTGGTATGTACAGTCTGTTAAGTATTATGGGTTATCCCCAGCTAGCAGACTGTATAGATCTTTTGTTTTGACTAGCTACTTTGTTTAGATCTTTTTGTTCATATATCGGCTACTTTGTACAGCCTACTAAGTATTACGAGTATATCTCGGCTAGTATGGCTATAGGTTATTTTGTCTTGTAACCTAGTTTGCTATGGAATCGTTTGTATATAATTCAATATGTATTATTTTCCAAGTTATACTATGAAAAGGATAAGATTTGTTTATATGATATCGAGTTTAGTGTGAATGAATGTCGATTTGTTAGTTTCAATACTGTTGGTATTTCACTTGTGTTGTGATCTTCGTGTTTATTCATTATTTACACATCGGAAGTTATGGTTAAGATTTTTGAAATCTAACGGTGTTATGTGTCTTGTGATTAAGAAAAATGGCACCAAGAGGAAGGCCACGGAACCACGAGGGTCAAGGCCAGTCAATTCAAATCCCCCACCAGTCACACAACACCCCCAACTCAGTAACAGAACCACTACCACCACCTTCGGTAACACAGTGCCCAACTGCAGGCCATGATTCGAAAGAGGGTGTCGCACTGCATGTTTTGGCAGCCCGTGCTTTGACCGAATGGCTATAATAGCAATGGTTCTGACATGGCCAGCACAAACTGCTCGGTATGCTCTTAACTTATGAATTCTTGAAATGTTAAACCCTTTGGACTTCAAAGGCACTGAGGGGAGTCGTCGGGACTACACTCGATGGTTCGAGAATACTAGAATCGGTTTAGATTAGCAATTGCCCAGCTACTTAGCAGTCAAATTCGCGACTTGCACTCTGCAAGACGATGCTCTTACATGGTGGAATTCCCATGTTAAGACCACCACTCCAGAAGTAGCTCATGCCATGCCATGGGCAGCACTGAAGAAAATGATGACTGATAAATACTGCCCGAAGGGTGAGATCAAGAAGATTGAAACTGAAATGGGATACCTAAAGGTTTAGGGCACCGATGTGGTGGCCTTATCGACGATTTCAGCAACTAGCTTGATGTGTTCATGATGTTCCCAGAAGAGGTAGACAAGATGAAAAGGTATATCGGTGGCTACCGATATGATAACTTGGCTGTGTAAATGCATTCAAAGTCAAAGGACCATGCAAGATGTGATTGAGTTACAACTTGAGTTGTGGAGGATAAGACCCATGCCTATGCTGACGTTCAGCAGAAAGGATAGGAAGTATGATGATCTTTCCCAGAACAATCAAACCTACCAGCAGAATAAAAGGCAAAACACAGGCAGGGCTTATGCTGCCGGGAACGGTGACAGGAAACCGTATGAGGGGACTATCTCGATGTCCCATGCGTAAATTACAACCTTCCGGTCCTTGTTACTACAAAATGCACTAACGGCAGGAAATTTGGGACACCTGGCCCAAGGACTGTAGGAGCGGCCTGCGACTGCAAACCAACAACAACCGCCAATCAACTTAAATAACAACCAAACCGTAACAACAACAACCGAGAGCCCATAGGGGCATATACTAATGCAATGTTTGCTTGAGTGTGGACTCCAGGCCACATTCAGGAGCAACTGCCCCCAGTGGAAGAACATGTAATCAGGGGAATGGTAGCGGAGTTGCACTGGGCTTTATGCAGTGGGAGTTGCAGGGCAAAACCAGAACAACAACGTTGTGATGGGTACGTTTCTCATTAACAACCGTTTGTGCTTCCTTTTTATTTGTACTGGTGCGGATAGAAGTTTCGTGGCATACTCAATTTAGTGCGTTGATTAATATATCCCCCACTACATTAGTTCATGGTTTGTAAAGTTGAATTAGCTGTATGGTTGTATTAACTTCGCGGTATTTACGGTTTTACTGGGTTGCACGTTAAATTTTCTGAACCATCCGTTCTCGTCGACCATAATGCCTGTCGAATTGGGTATCTATGCGTCATAATTGCATGGCTGGTTGACGAAATTACCTGGACGTTACTTGACTGTGCTTTGCATGATCGTTCGTATTCATTTTGGAGCGTAATCTTAATTTTTTATAGTGAGGAAGTAAGAATTAATAGCCGGGACTCGATTAAACATAATTTCTAGTGCACATGGGCAGAAGTATCTGCTACATGGCTTGTCACATCTTTCTTGGCACTTCTTTAAGTCAAGGGACATGGAGACAAGTCGAGAAGAAGCAACTGGGAAGAGGTACCGATCGTCTAAATTTCCCGAAGTATTTCCGAAGACTTGACAGGTCTTCCACATACCTGACAAGTGGAATTCACATCGATTCGTACCTGTGCTGCACTGTAGCACAGGGAACCTTATCGATTGGCCCCATCAGAAAATGGAAGAATTGGCGGGATCAACTACAAGAGGCTTCCGACCAAAGGCTTTAAAGACTAGTTCGTCACCATGGGGAGCTCCAGTTTATTCGTCATGAAGAAAGATTGGATCGTTACGGATGTGCCATGATATTGCAACTAAACAAACTAACGGTGAAGAACCGTTATCCACTACCAAGAATTGATGACTTATTTGACCAACTTCAAGGGTCGAGTGTTTACTCAAAAATTGACCTAAGGTCAGCGGTTATCAACCACTGAGGGTCGAGAGGAAGAAATCGCGATGATGCTTCTGAACTCGATATGGGCATTATGAATTCAGGTTTATACCAATTGGTTTGACCAACGTACCTGCTGTGTTTATGGACCTCATGAAAGCCGAGTGTGCAAACCTTATCTGACAAATTCGTAATTGTCTTTATTGACGATATTTTGATCTATTCCAAGAGCAAGCAAGAGCATGAAGAGCATCTGAAGATAATATTAGAGTTGTTAAAGAAAGAGGAATTGTATGCAAAATTTTCCAAATGTGAATTTTGGATTCCCAAAGTACAGTTCCTCGGGTACGTGATTGATAATAAAAGGATATCCGTAGATCCAGCCAAGTCGAATATGTTAAAGATTGGGGCATCTCCTAAGACACCAACGGAGATTCGTCAAGTTTTTAGTCTTGCTGGGTTTTATCGGCGATTCATTGAGGGTTTCAAAGATCGCCAAACCATGACCACGCTCACTCAAAAAGAAGGTTCAAGTTTGAGTGGGGGGACTAACAAGAGGCTGCCGTTACTGTTATTCAAGAGACGTTGTGTAGGCACAAATTCTGGCTTTACCTGTACGAGTGAAGATTTTTATCGTATAACTGCGATGCTTCAAAGAAGGGTTTGGGCGCTGTGTTGATGCAAAGAGAAAAGGTGATTTCTTATGCATCACGCCAGTTAAAGATCCATGAGAAAAACTATACTACTCATGATCTGGAACTTGGAGCAGTAGTGTTCGCTCTGAAGATTTGGAGACAATATTTGTATGGTACCAAGTGTAACGTTGTTCACTGATCATAAAGAGCTTACAGCATATTCTTCAATCAGAGGAATGAACATGAGATTTACGATTGCGATATTCGTTTACTCACCAGGGAAGAAATGTCGATGTGATGCTTTGAGAGGAATGAACGGGGAACCACCGTTAAGAGGTTCGAGCTTTAGTCATGACTATTGCGCTTGGATCTTCCTAAGCAAATCTTAAATGCTCAGACTGATGCACAGAAACAGGAAAATACATCAAGATGTGAGGATGTGAGGTTTGCTGGATTGAAAATGCTAAATATCCGAGGCAATTAGAACAGGAAATGTTGGAAACCTCGTACGGATGGACCCTATGCTTCAATGGCAGGAGTTGCGTTTACCTTTGTTATGGCGATTTACGGACTGTGATCATGACACGATGTTCCACAATATCGAAGTATGTCTATCATCCAGGTTCCGAGAAAAGTACCAAGACATGAAGATGCTATATTGGTGGCCCAATATGAAAGCTGACATCGCCACCTATGTTAGCAGTGCTTGGACCTGTGCTAAGGTTAAGGTCGAAACATCAGAGACAGTTCGGGTTTGTTGGTACAAACCGAGATACTCAATGAAGTGGGATAATATACGATGGTTTTGTCACAAAGCTTCATAGGTATCACACAGGGTATGACACCATTTGGGTAATTGTTGACCGTCTTACCAAGTCAGGCAAATCTTTATACCCATGAAAGAAACGGACCCTCTGGAGAAACTAGCGAGAATGTACCTGAAAGAAGTAGTAACAAGACATGGAATACCGGTCTCGATTATTTGTGATCGTGACCCTAGGTTCGCATCGAATTTCTGGAGGTCGCTTCAGAAAGCTTTGGGTACAAGTTTAGATATGAGTTAACGAATATCATCCGCAACTGACGGACAAGCAGAGAGCCATTCAAATCTCTCGAAGATTTGCTTAGAGCTTGTGTGATCGACTTTGGAGATGGCTGGGTTAAACTTTGCCATTGGTCGAGTTTTCGTCAATACACGTTATCATGCTTGCACATTAAGCTGCACCTTTGAGGGACTTTACAGGTAGAAAATGTCGTTCGCTGTTTGTTGGGCTGAAGTTGGGAGAAGTTCAAACTCACCGGTCCAGAGTTAGTACAAGAGACGACTGAGTGAATCATTCAAGTTAAACAAAGGATGATGCTGCTCGTGATAGACTGAAGAGCTACGCTGGTTTAAAGCGTAAGCCGTGGAGTTGAGGTTGGAGCTAAAGTGATGCTCAAGATTTCGCCGAAAGGGGTTGTACGTTTTGGCAAACGAGGGAAATTAAATCCTCAGTTTGTTGGACCTTACAGTATAAAAGAGTTGGAGACGTTGCATACAAAGCTCGAGCTTCCTGAGGAGCTGAGCACGAGTTAATAATACTTTTCAAGTATCCATAACTTAAAGGAAGTGTTATGCCGACGAACCCCTTTGCCGTTCCGTTCGGATGGACTTATTTTTAGTTGACAAGCTTCAGTTTGTCGAGGACCGATAGAGATCACAGATCGTGATGTTATCGATTGAAGCGCAAGTCGTTATTACGTTAGTCAAAGTTCGAGGGAAACTCCAAGAGAGGTCCTGAGTTTACATGGGAACGTGAAGATCAATTCAGAAGAAGTATCAACACCTTTTCAACATGATGCACCGTAGTCAAGTGCTGTGTGATAAGCCTTGAGGACAAGGCTCTTTTAAAGGGGGGAGTCCTATAAACACCCTGTATTATTAGGGGTAAATTGTATTGACATTATGTCTATTTCATAATTTATTTTTAGGGTTTTACGCGTTTGCTCTTAAACCGTAAACTTTAAGTTAAATCGCGTAATCTGAAATATGATCGTACAATGTAAACGGGCGTTAAACCATTAAACTGTTTGTTTCAAAGCAAGTGTTCATCTGGATTATTATGAAGGATAAATAATGACTTTTTTCATATTATTTTTTTTGGCTACGTAAAATGCTTAAGTTTCTAATAAAATACGTTTAGGGCATAACCGGTTGTTCTAAAACCTAACTACGCCTAAACAGAATACCACGATTATACCCAAACTCAAATAATAAATATAACATCAATTATAATATATATAATGCCGAATTTTTGAGATTGACAAGACTTTCCATGTATGCTTATTTCTGATTTTCTTTATGGTACTCTTACACCTTTATCAACTTGTCATGCTAACTTTAACCTAGGGTTAGAAAGTAACCATGGTTAAGTTAGCTAGATATTTAGACTATAAATAGCCATGCATGCATGAGTAATCTTTACCTTTCCTCTTTATACATGCAAAATTATTTCTTTCTCTCTTTTATAAGTCCAAACCTCACGGCACAAATAAGCCATAAAAACAAATCCACACTTTGATTTTCTAAGTATATACAACCCTATACACAACATACTTAAGGTATTCTAAGGTGTTGGGAAGCATTGGTTCATCATTTTCAAGTAATAAGAAGAAAAAGATAGATTAGGGTTTTTAGTAAAACCTAATCTTGGGTTATAAGCTTGAAAGATTTGTTTTTGAATCTTAAACACGGGTTAGACTTATATCTCATCTATTACATCATTACTAAGGTTTTCTTAAATCCTTCATATTTTATTTCTTATGTATTTTTATGTGTTACATGTTTAAAGATAGCTCTAATCACCACTAATTGAATTTCTAATATGTAAAATGAGTTATGTATTTATGTTTAATGATCTTTATGACTTATTCTTATGGTCATATGGTCTATATCTCATGAAAAAGTAAAAATAAAAGTATGTTATCTTATGGATTACAGTATAAACATGTTTAGGTTAAAATTAGGGTTTTATAAAGTTCTTAAACTTCACTTGTGAAAAATAATGAAAATAAAAGGGTTAAACTTGTTTACAATGAATTTTAAAGGACTAGGGATCGTTTTTGAACCTTATTAATAAGTCCACATATGTAAAATTTGTTTTTAAGAGGTTTTATAGTAAACTACTAAGTTAATAATACATAAAAACAAGGTTTTTATAAAGTTAAACATACAAATACATATGGGCTGTTTTAATTCGAATCTTAGGCAGTAGCTTTTGATATTTTAAAGTTATAATACGCCTCATGACGATTCCATAATGATAAGAAACTTGAAAAACCGATCTATAACGAAAAAGATACGTTAAAAACGAGTTTACGACTATAAATACTTTTATAAAACTATTTTTTATAAATTACTATTCATGGCAGTAGGTTTGAGTTTAAAACACCTAAAATAATTGAGTTATAACTTTGGATTACGAGTATCGTACACGCACAGATCGTCGAAACGGAAACTATAACGAGTAAATTACGACATTTTCGCTAATTACAAGTTTATAAAAGTAATTTTATAAAACTATGAACAGTAAAAAGCAATATTACATCAGTGGATTTATTTTTATAAAATATAATATTCTTTTAATAACGGTACGTACTCGAAAGGAATTCACTAAAATAGGAGTTATACCGAATAAAGTTATCGCGATTACGAGTGTACGCTAATTCAAGACGTAAAACGGGTATTATAGCTGTTCATGAACAGTATTTTTACTATTCATCGCAGAATATTAAAAATTGAAATGAATATTTTGATCACTCATCGTACTTTTAAATAAAATATATTTAACCTAAAATAAATAATAAAAATATAAAAAAATAATAAAAATAAATCATACGAAGACGTGACGTAAGAAACTGCGAGCCAACGGGCTTAAAAACGGGGACCAAATTAGGTCATTTTTTCGAAAAGGTATATTTATAAAATCATTTCTACTTTATAAATTAATATTATACTAAACGATTTGTCGGTCGATTTATGCTTTATAGAATTTTTGTGTGGTTATAAAAGTTGCTATATTTACTAGGGTGTATCATTAATGAGGCCTCTTCGGATGGCGTATCGATGTAGTTGTTGGATTTACGATTTTAAAGTGTCCTAAAACTCCTGTACGTCATGTCATGACCTCTTTATTTATGTTTGGCCCGACACGATAGTATGATGTACAACTATAAGATTATATCTCAATGGTTATTTGATTAAAGTACTCATTACTTATACGCCTTAATTTAAATAGGTTGCATTTATCGTCTTGCGTGACGTTTATTCTGTGATTATTTGGACTACCTGTATACAAGGTGAGTTCATAGCCCCACTTTTTACAGTTTTACTGATTTATTATTATTTGGGGTGAGAACATGCTTTGTTTTTAATTGACGCATGTGTTGGGGAAAGTATATTGATTATGTGTTTGCCTAAGTAGCAATAACCTCCTGAGCCATTATTCATGAACTGTCATTTGCATAGATGTAGTTGTGATTACATTATGTGAGCGCGAATGATATAAATAGACTCTATTGGCATTAACCTCACCGTTTGGTGATTAGCTATCACTGGGATACGAACGTTGACCATGTCGGACTTGGATGTTGCGGGTTACAACATCTGTAGGGCAAAATAAACTGCTAAAATAGCAATATATAGGTTGAGCTTCTGTGTCATGAGCTTAGTGCCAAACGTAAATCTGGTTTTAGTGATTGTATTGCATCTGTTGTAACATCAAGGGAAATCTTGCCGGTCCTGGCTATTTAAATAAATAAACCTATGAATCACCAACAATTTTGTTGACGTTTTAAGCAATGTTTTCAGGAGGTCTTAGGCACGTGATGCCAAGGATGCATTGGATTGCACAGTTAATGGACTTATGTGTATCATGTTTTGGAAATATCATGTTGTCTTTGTAATTGAAACAAAGAACAAGTAGTATAAGCTTTTGTAATATGTCTTTTATTTAAATCCAATGTATCAGTTTAAACGACTTTTGTGTCGTTCTTATATATATCTTGTGCTGTTGATCTTGAAGTAACATGCCCCGGATCCTTATTCCACTGCGACCCATTTTGGGGGTGTTACATGTCTTTTAAATGAAACAGTATCTCCATAAGTGTCAAGTATGAGCTTATCACTTTTGTTAGTGTCAACCAGTGCTTTGTAGAGATTCTTTTATTCATCGGATATCGTGGATTGATTATGATTTCCATCTTATCTATGAGAATCTTCTTCAGCTCTAATTCAAATAGGTTGGCAGCTATAGCAAGAGATGTCTTGGATTCAGTGGATGAACGAGTCATAACCTCAGCTTCGAGTTGTTCGTTTACTGTCTTCTCAATTTTTAGCAAAATCTTGGAGACTTGAGCTTTAACTTGTTCCTTGACTTGATCCTTGATTATTTTCTTAAAGTTATCATCAAGTTTGTTGAGGAAGTTTGCATTTTCAGCTTAGGCTTCATCTCTCTTGAGTCTTTCGGAATTGTACTGTACAGCAGTTTTGATGGCTTCATGCATCTTGTTTGGCAAGGTATGTTCACCAATGCCAGGATGGAAGAAATGCATTAGCAATTGGTTTCGTTGCTGGAACTAAAAATTCGGTTTCCAAAAATTTTTAGTATATGGTCAAACCTGAATAAAGAGCAAATTGGGAAGATTCTTGTGAGAACAAAAAAAAAAAAACAAAAAAACCCAATGAGGGGATTGGAACAGTTGCTGGCAAGGGTACTGGTATTTGTTTCAGATGTGTGATGAGAGGAGTGGGTGGAAGAGTTATTGCAGACAAAAGAGGTGGCTCAACAATAGTGGTGACCGAAACATCTACTAGTGAAGTTGCCTCAGTGTTAGGAGTAAATATTGTGTCAATACCTGTATCTGGACTGGGGTTGAGCATGTTAGAAACGAAGCCAGATAACATAGAAGAACTCTGCTGTTGACCTTCAGGATTGATTGGAGCGGTGATTATCACATGAGTATCTTCTGTTACCTGAGTTCCTTGAACATTAGGTAGTAGAGCATCTGTCATCACAATGTGTCTTCCCTCTAGATTAATGTTTACATTCCTGTATAGTTCATTCGCTTCATCCTCTTCATGTGTCGCCTCTTCATCCATCTCCTCTTCCTTAGTATTCGCACCTTGAACTTCTTCATCACTGTCTTCATTACTTTTATCATCACTTTCTTCTTCATTTACTTCATCATCTTGTCTTGCTTCATCATCATGAGTGGTAAGCTTGGGGTGAACAAAGTCACCACCATCGTTATCTGAATCGGTTTGCTTATCATCATCATCATCATCTTGATTTGCATCAACTGAAATTTCATCATCTTGATTATCAGCATCGTCATCTTCATCATCTTTATCAACATCATCATCATCATTGCCATCATCATCATTGTCTTTACTCACATTCACTTCATCATCATCTTCTTCTTCACTTGACTTCCAAGAGATTTGCTCATCATCAGATTTATAAGTCGGTACATCGGGAACCCCTGGTATACTACCAGTTCCTTCATCTGCACCTGAGCCGCTGGCGTGAGAGCTGTGAGTTTGTATTAGGCTTCTTTTTGTTGCTAGCTTTATTTGTTCAGCTTCAGTCAAAGCAACCTCAGATAGCACTGTTAAGCCTTTTGACTTTGTTACAGATTGCTTCTTCTTGGCAGGTTTATCTCCCTTTGCTACGGTCTTGATTCTTTTTCCTTTAGAAGCTTGAGTAAGCTTCGTCTTGGGAGATGATTCAGAATCAGCTTTCTTCTTTGTAGATTTTGGTTTTGGAGTCTTTTCACCAGTAGCATAAGCATGGTAAGTCATGTAGGCTTTGGACTCCAGCATGGCTTGGTTGGTCAAGTGCCGAGGGAGAATAGCGTCATATACCTGTATGTCCTGATGTTTAGAAATGACTCTTATTGTGGTGAACATGAAGTCATCCCTGGCATAGTGCCAAAACATCTTGTTTCTCTTTGGTATTGCCTGATCCTTTACCATGAAGTAGTCTACAATGACTTTAGTGAATCGTGGGTAATACGTGTCATTGTTCTTTTTAGAATTCGTATTCTCTACTTGGTACACCAAATCTTCCCACAGCAAGTACACGTAGTCAACAGTCTTGTTATGATACATTCCCTAAAGAATTTAAGCACGTGACAAGCGAAGACTTTCTAGAGTAGTAGTTTTTCTACTTAGACACTTGTTGATTATGGCAGCAAATGATCTCCATGGTTGATGCATGTGATTGACGTTGACATCGGATAAAAACTTGATCTCACCAGTGTGCCTAAGGTCTCTAATAAAAGATAGAATCTCTTCTTCAAGTGAGGGTTCTTCAAATATCTGACCAGGGAGTTTAGGGAAAATATTGAGCATATCTCTGAAGTTGTCAACGTTTACAGTGTGACTTTTGCCATTCAACTTGAAACGAAGTAAAGAATGATGTCTCGAGTTAGTGACCCATAACTCTTGCATGTATATTTCTGGTACATTAGCAGAGATCTCAAATGCATTGTAGAATGGAGTGAGTTTGAGAGCATCTAAAGCCACTTGAAGAGTAGGTTCCTTAGATTTGAGAATTAAGCTTAGTCGGAGATTGCTTTTCCCTATCTTGAGACGGTCAGCAGGGGCGACTAATTCATCATCTAGTGCCTTTTGCTGAGCTTTTGTGTTGTCCATGATTCTGCTATGATAGGATCAATACAGTTTATGTACAACCAATTTTATACAATATACTATAGAGACCTTTTGATTGAGCACGAAAAGTTAATTTATGATGTGAACGTTTCTTAAGAATTAGGAACTTTAAGACTTTTTGCACTTATTAAGATCTATCCATTTAAAAATGAAAACTTAAGCCAACTTAACTTGTTTTAGAGTGTTTAATCAACCAAGTTTAATTAACTCCCTAATTAAGTTTTTAAAGCACCTTTTATATTAGAAATGTGATCTTAAATGTGTTTAGTCTTTAAAACAAAAACTAATTTCTAAGGAAAAACTTGTTGTTAGGTTCCTTAATAAACTAGTTGATCGGTTCCTTAAAGAAGAAAGTTGTTCGGTTCCTAAAAGCAATCTAGTTGTTCGGTTTCTAAACGAATCAAGTTGTTCGGTTCCTTAAGAATCATGTTGTTCGGTTCCTTAAGAGTCAAGTTGTTTGGTTCCTTAAGAATCACGTTGTTCGGTTCCTTAAGAATCAAGTTGTTCAGTTCCTTAAGAATCACGTTGTTCGGTTCCTTGAAACACATGAGTTGTTAGGTTCCTATTAACAAATGAGTTGTTCGGTTCCAATTAGCAAATGAGTTGTTTGGTTCCTATTACCTACAGTTGTTCGGTTCCTGCTAACAACTAAGTTGTTCGGTTCCTAATAACTATAGTTGTTCGGTTCCTGAGTACAACAAGTTGTTCGGTTCATGTGAAACTTGCATACTTAAGATGTTTTGAAGCATTTAGACATGTTTGTATAGCAATCTTAGCAAGAGTATAGTATTAAGAACAACTTCAAACCAGATACACAACAATAAAGAACAAAAACGAGCAACTTTTTAACACTTTAGCATATACAATCAACGAACCTTAAACAATGGTGTGATATGAACATATAAACATATTTAAGAAAGTGGTATTAAGCTCCCTAACACAAAACCCATTAGCTTTTTACAATATTTCTCATAAGCCCTAATTTTCGACCACATATTCAACCATATCTCATTACTATGTTAACTATACATAAAACTGTATTAACCAAGTCTTCTACACTCCAATACAATTAAAAACCCCCAATCAATTTGAAGATTTATACACTTTTGATTATGAGAAACCCTAATTCAAAAATTAGGGTTTTTGAGTTTAAAAATGGATGAAATCGCAATTCCTTCAAGGTATGTGATGTTTAGGAAGTGTAGAACAAATTATTAGATATACCTTAAGCTTGTTAACGACTGAAAAAGGAGAACACGAGATGGCGATTTGAATGTGTGAGTGGGAGGGAAAAATTTCTAGGTGTGTGTGTTGGTGTGTGTAAAGAGACGGGGGAAGAGTGATGTTATTAAACGTTTTTTGTTTTTGACACATTTGACCCCTCAAGTTTCTTATTCTGTTTATTTTTCACTCTTAAGTTTTATACGACAATAAAGGTTTAACAATGGCACAAATAGTCCCTAATGTGTTTACCTAGCATTCCTAAAAAACTTGTATTTGCAAACTTACTTCCTAAGGGCTTAAACAAATAACATATAAGGCACACATAAGCTAAACTTAATTAACTTTCCTTACAAATGATATTCCATTATTGTTTAAAAACCTTTTTCTCATTAATCCCATCATTATTATGAAGAAGATATTTGACATTTTCTCCCCCTCAAACAATGACCCGTTTTCTAGTTAAAGAGCTTTAGTCGTTGTTTGAGTTGGTCAAATGTCTTTGAAAAGCATTTTCTGATGAAGCAGTGTTTTAATTTAAAAAACAAACACCATAGCAAATAAGATTTCTCTTATTTTTACTCATAAGCGCACTGACACGTACACTTATGGAATATAGGAAGCACGGGTTGTGATGCAAAGTAATCACAAGCCTTTGCATGGTCATAAAGTAGACCATGCCCGAGAATAAATTCCCGTTGAGAGGTCAAGTTTTCTTTTTGAAATACTTGCCTTTAAGATGATGACCGGGTTGCTATCTGAAATAATAGCAAGCCATTTGGCATGTTTTGAAAACATTTGAACTTCTGCTCGAACTTCATTTACAGCCTCGTATCATTATTGAATGACATTTCTAAGACCGTAAATGTTATCGATTTTCAGAAGACATGCCATTATTACCTCTTTTTATATTTTTCTCATTTTTTAATTTTTTCTTTGGTTTTATGAATTTTATATTTTTGTATTTTGTTTTTATAAAAATTTTGAAAAATGAAAAATCTTTTTGGTTTTTATGGTTTTAATATATATACATATGATACAGGATATTTGAATAGGTACCACCACTATTCATCAACTTCATCTGCCAATTGTTTTAGAGTCTCCGGCGTAAAACTCCGCATTCCCAGCTTGTTGATAAGAAATTCAATTCTTTCTCTTGCAAGGGCTTTTGTGAAGATGTCTGCCAGTTGATACTCCGTATTGACAAAGTAAAGTTCAATCACCCCATTCTCAACATGCTCCTTGATAAAGTGAAATCTGATGTCTATATGCTGGACCTGGAATGTTGAACATTGTGAGCTTAAGGCAATAGCGCTTTTATATCCGGTACATTGGAAATTTTATTGAAACCAGGCCATAGTCGTAAGCTGTGATCTTCATCTAAAGAATTTTAGCACAACATCCCGACTAGCAATATATTCAGCTCCGTACAGGATTATCGCAACGCTTTTCTGCCTTTTTGATGACCAGCTAACAAGTCTATCTCCTAGAAACTGCATACTACCAAATGTGCTACGACGTGTATCTTGACAACCAGCATGATCGTATCTGGCACTAAATAAATAAAACATTTTTTGCTGTTAGTGCAATTGAAGAATTTCATTCGATATACCATAGTCCTGATTGACGTTCTTTTAGATACCGAAGATACTTTTGACCGCATATTAAGTGCTTTTCTGTAGGCTCTAGCCTGATACCGGCACACATAGCAATATTAGTAAATTGTAGGTCAGGTCTATTTGGTGTGAGATAAAGAGGAGTGCAATTATTGAAATCGATAGTGTAACGGATCAACAGTTTTCCCTTCTTTATCCTCATCCAGTTTGGATTTCTCCACCATGGGAGTATCCACTGGGTCACAAGAGTCAAAACCGTATTTCTTTAAAGATTCAAGGGCATATTTTGACTGGTTAATAAAGATTCAATATCCAGGTGTGTTTTTATAATTTTTTGCTTCAAGATCAAAAAATCAAAAACCTTCTTTTATATAGGTTATAGATAGATAAGAGATTAGCTACAATCTTTCACTAAAAATACATAAGAATGACTCATGAACCCGCACAAAAGACTCATGGACCCACTTTCATACTCAGGGATCCGCGATTTATAGCACAAAATTATAGCTAATTGACTACAATTTATTGTAGCTAACATATTCCCATTTTAAAATAGTTCAGCATAATTAAATTTCTATGTTGACAAAAAAAATTTATATCCATAATGAACTATGGCAAATGGAATAAAGGTGTTACTATAAAGAGTCTTCCTGACCCATCAAAAGTATAAATGTTTTGTACTTTAAACATAAAAGCGAATTTAGACTTGCTAATGGCTAGTTATAGCCGGCGTTATCATGTTAACACTTGTGTTACCACTTCACATCATGTTTAGAGGGCACGGTACCATAACGCTCCACCCGGCGTTATGCTGAGGTGGACCGGCGTTGCCCAACGTTATGGTACCGGAATGTGAAAGATTGAAACGGCTTTGGCGGTGGCGTGGGCATACCAACGTGCGTTGGTTTTTTTTTTCTTTTTTTTCAATTTAAATGGCTTGTGTGTATGTGTTTACAGTGTGTGTGAAGTGTGTGTGTGTGTGTGTATGTGTGTTTTTGCAGCTGTAAGGAAGAAGACGAAATGTATATTAGGGTTTAAATGGGCTTTTTTTTGGTTTTTTATAAAAGAGTGGGCTTTTTTTAAGTGGGCTTTTTTTAGTTGTTTTTATATATTAATTTGTTTAAATTTTTATAAAATATTGAATTTATAATTTATAAAGTAATTATTTTTTAATGTATGAAAAAATAATTTGTTTGGAAAAAATGAAAAGTAAAAAAAATAGTAAGTCTCAAAAAGTGATGTCATAATTAGAGAAGTATTTTAGTGTGTTAATACTGAAATGTTAAAGCTGATGTGGGCATGTGGTACTGAGGGGACATCACTTTTTCAATGTTACAGTGTTATAACATCTTGTGCTCCGGTCAGTGTTATCAAACATACTCAATAATACAACCCAACAAAATAGTATTAGTTCAGTCAAGTTGGTGACCAAGCCATCTCTCTAAGACTCATTAATCACGTGTCATTGAGGGAGTTGTTTAATGGTCTTCAATAATTTCTTTGTCGTTAACTATTTATGGACTTATATGGGATCCACTTGACCACTTATATATACTTCCATCAAAAATGAGATAGATGAGTTGGAGTCTCACGGTTGTTGCCAAGAATCAGAAATGTGCTACCAAATTCATATCATAGCTTGGAAATAAATAGAACTGTAATGCAGTTTATATATGGAATACAAAAGGTAGTATCATCATGTATACTAGTTTTAATGCCCGTGCATGCACGGGGTTTAGACATTAGGCTGGATGGTATGGTGGTGGTAAACTCACCTGACACGTCAGCGTCACATCAGCTTTCTCTCTCTAAATAAAACTCACCTTACAACTCACCTTTCAACCGTAATAAGAACTCACATCACCACTAAAACTCACATTTCATTAAAATACATATTTTATATAAAATACAACCCATTAAATACCCATACGCTCACAACAAAATAAAATATATTAATTAAAAAGTGAGAGGGTCCACCATTATCACAACTCACATATGTGAGTTTCTCACCAAATGGCTCCCAAAAATTGTCAAACTCACCATGCTAGTGGGGGACTCACCTAGGTGAGTTTTAGACCGGGATGGGACTCGCGTGTGACTTGAGAAAGTCACCTAGGTGAGTTTGGCTAAAGTCACCACCATACCGTCTAGCCTTATATTTTTTTAAATACATGTATGATTTTTAATTTTATTTTGTTTTATAAGTTATGTTATAGAGTATTATCGAAATCATATAAAGAGAATAGATTCATATCTTATATATATTATATGAGCTTGAGGATAATTACTAATTTTTTTTCTTTTGATTTACCTGTTAACTAACTCGACATTGTGAGCCGACTAATCTCTACAAAACTACTCTTTTAGGTAGTCCGAAGTCGGCTCATGTGAACCTTCGAGGCCACAAGGGGATTAGTTTTCTCCTCGTTATATTCGAACCATTGACCTCCACTTTGGAAGGCTGGTTATCTTACCGTTGGGTATGCAGTTGATATTGTATATGTTTTATGATTCTAGTTGCATTATTGAGTCAGCTATACTTAAGATTAATGGTCACACTTTGTGTTAAAACATGTAAAAATTTAGCTTCGCAATCGAATTTAAAAGCATCAAGTTGAGTTATCAAAATCGTCAATATTTATAGAATATAGAAAGCTAAAAAACTCAAATAAGTATTATGTTTCGTACATACAATATGTTTTGGTCAAACAAAGATTTACCTATTGTATATCTTTAATACATATACAAATATAAAAAGAGTTTTACCCATTTTTCCGTCACCAACACTTTTTTAAGATATAAAAGTAGCCTAGATTGTTATATATGATTTATAGGCATACATACATGTCAATGGAATAAAGACTTTTTGAGAAATTTAAATGTTAGAATTTTAGTACGTATTAAACAAAAAGAAAAAAAATGCAATTCTTCCAAACACATCAATGAATAGCTAGAAAACCCTTTTTATTAATTTATGATATTTTATGTGCTTCGGTGTTTTTCTATTTGGTTGTACAACATAATTTCAGACCGACAATGAAAAATCCATCAAAAAGTCTTCGGGTAGATTTGGGATGTGATTAGATACTGTTAAATCTTTGTTTGGAAGTAAAAAATTGTTTACGTTTGTAATATTTTAAAATATAAAGTCTACGGGTATAAAGTTTAAGGGGTTATTTGTTTATTTTTTAAAGTTATAATAAAACATGTAAATTTATAAATTTACACTTAACTCCATATAATTTATTTAAAATTAAAAATCACTAAATTTTTATTAATTACCTCCACTTTTTTCAAGTTTTTTTCTTCACAAATTTGACACATATATTTTTATGTGTTTTTTTTCTCGTCATATTTCTCCACCACAAATTTTTAATTTTGACCAAATCGATTTAATTTTGACTTTTTATTGACCAATCAGATCACACGATTTTGCCTACGTGGCAAAATCAAGCGTTCTGATTGGTCTAATTTTTAAATTCATATGATTCAATTTGATGAAAAACTCTGAAATGATGTAATTCTTTTATTATATAAAAGCTTAACATAGTGTAATATTATGACTTGTTATTAGTGTCATAATTATCCCATATTGAATTGTAAGTTACATGTATCTAAGAGCATCCATTATGGTGGACCTTTTAAAAGGTCTAAACATTTATATAATCATTAATTTACAAAGCTTTTGATTTTATAAACCTTGTTGCAATATAGATAAACCTTTTCTAATTTATAAAATGGTTAACAATTACACATGCATTAAATTATGAAAAGGTCTAAGATCTTAGACATCTTCATTTCACATGGACATAAAACATCAACTCACTATGGTTAAAACAAAGTATAAACATTTTCATGTGTTTTAGACCTTTTCTTGAAATGACCATAGTGGATGCCCTAAATGTATAGTCATTATGTAATTAAATCAATTCAATATAATTACGAGTGCTCTTAATCGTACTTAAAATATTGACCGTTTTATTTGTTAGTATTGATGGGCATACTAACTTTTAAGCCTATATATATGCCTAGTCCTATCTCTACCCATAACACGCAACAAATAGAATTACATAGCTATCCATCAAGCTCTCTACACTTAAGTGGGTTAAGGGAGAGAAACTAGTCGTGTTTAAGTGTTCTTCATATCATGTCAACATCCACTACAGCTTCGGGTATGTTGTACTTTTTCATCTTATATATGTGGTTATTATCTTAGTCTAAGATCCTAATAGCTTAATAGTTTAATGTGTTCATCATGAATTTAATGCTAATGTCTACACATATAATTGCTTACATGTGGTATCTAGAGCCATGTTTTTAGTAAGATCATAATCCATATCATAAATGATTTCGTATTGTTAGAGTCATGAACTGTTAAAATTTTGCTCTATGATGAAAAGAAACAATTAATTGTGATCCGTATGTTGCTTGTATGTTTTATTATTATATGTCATGAACTACATGAATTATTTGGTTTATGCATGTAAATGAAATGTTAGATTAAGTGAAAACTTATGTAAGTTGTAAACATTGATATTATAGTATGCATGCATATATTTTTGTATGCATGAAACTAAAATCTCTATTGTTATCTCAATTGCTTCCGCTCGATTACGATAATTGTATTCTCACATATAGTAGTATAGATTTTTTTTAAAAGTTTTCATCATTCATTTGACAAATGGTTCATTGACCAGTAGCTATTTAAAAAAAATGATAATGGTATGATTTATTATCTTTTGGATGAATATGGTTGAATAATAGAAAATATTATTTGCCATGTATTCACGTGCACTTATGCTGTTAATGAATTAAAGACGGCAAAGACTAGTTTTATTCGTTGTATAAATTATGACGATCATAATTTGTTACTCTCCATCAACTTATATATGTTTTAATGCATCATTAGTCTTTATATCCTTTTTATGGTTAATGTTCATGACATCTATAGTAGCAATGTGATTATTGCATGACGTTATGACATTGATTGTTGTTATAATTTGTTGATTTAACAACTAGTGTTAACTTTTGTGACTTTAATTGTTTCTCGTTATGTTTGATAATTAAGTTGATTGTTATATTGAAGAATTTGATGTTACAAAATTTGAAATAGTTTGTAACATTCTTATGTTTTAAATCTTAATTAATGGTTTTAAAGTTAATCATTTATTAGTTTTAAGAATTTGACGTTACATAACTTGAAATATGTAACGATAATGTTTAATAATTATTTTAAATGACAATTACATAAATTAGATGTTACAAAGTTTGAAATATGTATTCTTTGTAACATCCGTATGCTTTAATATCTCCATTGATTACCTTTAAAGATATTTATTTATTACATAACATTAAGTGAGATTAATTTGTTAGTCACCAATGTGGCCAAGTTAATTTAAAAAATGTGGTCATGTAATATATATCGTCTTAAAAATGCTCTTATGAATTTATTATTAGTTGATTGATATTATGAATTTTTCTCAAAGGAAAAATTATTCTTCTATAACTAATAATCTTGAGATGAAAAAAATAGTATACTTTTGTCATATGTATATAGTTATCCAAAGATGCTTATATATTTGACGAAGTCTGTTTTATTTTCTTGTAAAGTTTCATTGCATTATAATAACGATGAAGATATATTGTTGTGTTTACCCAAAGGAAATCAATAATATATATTTTATTTATTTATCTCAATTTCCCCCTGTTACCTTGTTTATTGGTGTGAATTTCTCTGAATTGAGCGAACAAGTCACTTTCCATTTAGGTACTTTAGATTTTGACTTGGCGTTGTTGTAGGATAGCTTACTTTACTAATGCTAGTTAAGAGGCTAATAAATCACACCATAAGGCATAGACAAGGTCTAACAGACTCTGCTTGAACTTTATGCTGATGGCAATTGCCAACAACATTAAGTCTACTCTTCCTAGCAATGAAAATCAAAATGCTAAAGATTTTCTTAAGCTTGTGGAAGAGAAGTTTCATTTTGCTGATAAGGCACTAGCAAGGACACTTATGGCTGAACTCACCACCGTGAAATTTGATGGTTGAAAGAGTATGCAACAACATGTCCTTGACATGACCAATACCACAGCAAGACTTAAGACACTGGGTATGAATGTAGATGACTCTTTCTTGGTGCAATTCATTATGAATTTACTTTCTCCTGAATATGGATCGTTTCACATCAATTATTACACATTAAAGGATAAGTGGAATATTGATGAAATATTCAGTAAGCCTATTCAAGAGGAAGCAAGACTAAAGAAACAAAGAGTTTACTCCGTTAACTTTGTGAATCAAGGAGTTGACAAGAAGCTCAAACCAAAATCCAATAACATTAAGAATAAACAACGTAGTACAACCTCAAAGGTTGCTAATGGTGAAAAGAAGGAACAACAGAACAACAAATGCAATTTTTGCAAGAAAGAAGGACATTTCCAAAAGGATTACCCTAAGCGTAAGGCTTGGTTCGAAAAAAAGGTAAACATTTTGTTTATGTATGCTTTGAATCAAACTTATCTGAAGTTCCTTCTAATACTTGGTGGTTTGATTCTGGTGTTAATACTCATGTTTCCAATATTATAAAGGGATTCCTTACAATCCAAACCATAAGCCCAACTAATAACTTTCTTTTTATGGGGAACCGAATGAAGGCTCCAATTGAAGGTGTAGGGACTCATAGACTGAAGTTAGATACCGAGTTTCACTTTGATCTTATAAGTACTCTCTATGTACCTTTAATTTTGTTAGCCTTAATTATATTAAGTCAAACAAGAATGTTATCGGTCTTATAAAGTCAAACTAGGTCTTGTATTGTAATAGGCTAGTCGGGTTCAACGGGCTTGGATTGTAATCTAATATTGTCCGTGTTTCGGGCTCAAAGCCCAAGTTTAGCCAAGCCCGGCCCAAGTAGAAAAGCCCACATGCCACTTATGGCTCAAGGGTATAAACGAAACCCTCTCCACACATGGAGAGGGTGTTGGTTGCACATTTCTCATTTATAATCCACCACTTTCTCTCTCTAATCTAAATTTCCAAGTTCTTTTCTTCTTTCTCTTTTTCTTTCTTGTTGCCAGCTCATTAAGAGCTTATTTAGGGCTTATTTGGGTTTGATTATTGTTGTGAAAGGATTATTATAAGACTAACATGTGGTATCACTCGCCAAGGGGTGTTTAGTGTTCGATTTGTGTGGTTTTGATAAGCTTATCGTGGCTTATTCCTCCTTAATAAGCTCACGGTTCAAAAGCTTTTAGCTTATTGGTTTATTAAGCTTATTCTCTCTTTGTTCTTCATCTTATTAAGCTTATTCTCTCTTTGTTCTTCATTTATTAAGATTTTAGCTTATTGGTTTATTTTCGAATCGAGCTTATTTAAGAATCGGCTTATTTTTTTTCTCTTCTAGACGTGGTGTTTTAGGTTAGATTTCAAAGATACACAACAGTCATGTTCCTTTTTGTTTGTTCTTCAAACTAGGTTCTTAGTTTTCGTAACTTTTGTTGCAAATTTTCGAACTCATTCCTAGCTTATTTCAAGCTTATTCAAGCTTTTTTACAAGCTTATTTCGGCTTATTTGTGTTTTCCCTTATCCTCTTTGTGGTCTCAAACCGGTTGGGATTAAGGGACATAGATCCACATTTGTTGCTTCACAACACAAGGACAACTTGTTTGTTTGTGAAAGTGGTCCTTCACCCGAAAGTGACTACAAGCGAAATATGTAACACAGGTCAAGCGGAATATGTACGTTATTGGTTAAGCGGAATATGTACATTTTAAATGTCAAGCGAAATATGAAGGTATAAGTCGAAGCGAAACATGTTGATAATGTTAAGCGAAATATGTTAGACGCTAAAGCGAAATATGCAGGTTTAAGACGAAGCGAAATATGTTGAATGTTTAAGCAAAATATGCATGTTTAACTACCAAGCGAAATATGTTTTGACTTTCCAAGCGAAATATGTTCTGATTTTTCAAGCGAAACAAGTATTGATTATTCAAGCCAAACATGCAACTTTTAGCGAAGCGAAATATGCAATCCAGCAAGCGAAATATGTCAATTTTAATTTCACAGTTTTTCTATTGATTTTGTAAAATCCCGACAAGTAAACTTTTTCCTTCTCGGTTTTAATCATAGAGTTGTAAAATCCCGTGGAGTTAACTGCATTCTCTCTCACCACAATACAATCAACACTTCATAACACTTAAGATCCGATATCCATTCACAACTTCATCAAAATGTCAAATTCAAATATCAATTTGCAAACTCAATCATCGAATGCTCTTCATAATGCTATCATCGAAGCGGGTAGCAAAGATCGTCCACCAATGTTAGCAATGGGTAATTACGTTCAGTGGAAATCCAGAATCAAGAGATACATTGACACCAAACCTAACAGTGAACTCATCCACTATTGTCTCCAAAATCTACCATACATGTATCAATGAGCTGAGAAGACAGTTCCAGTTGCTGAAGGTAGTTCTGAAACAACTACAGAGAGGTATATGGAGAACTATAAGAATGTTTCACAAGACATACGAGATCAACTGAATGCCGAAGCTGAAGCCGTTCAGATCATTCTCACAGGGATAGATAACAATATCTACTCCACAGTTGATGCTTGTCCGAATGCATGTGAAATGTGGAAAGCCATTGAAAGGTTGAAACAAGGTGAATCAATCAATGTTCAAGATCTTGAAACTAATTTATATTGGGAGTTTGGAAAATTCACATCACAGGATGGTGAATCACTTGAATCATATTACTCACGGTTCTACAAGATGATGAATGAGCTTGTCAGAAATCAGTGTCATGTTACAAATCATCAAGTGAATGTCCAGTTCTTACTTCAACTACAACCAGAATGGCAAAGGTTTGTGACACTTGTTAAGCAGAGTCAAGAGCTGAAGACTGTCTCCTATCACAAACTTTATGACATCCTGAAGCAACACCAGAATGAAGTCAATGAGATAAGAGCTGAAAGACTAGCACGTACTGCTAATCCACTTGCACTTGTTGCTCAACAACAACCAGTTTACCATCATCAAAACCATCCTACTCAAAACACTCAATATTCCTCCACCAGATCGCAACAGTCTACCAGAAACAGAGGAAAAGCAATTGTTACCTCTTCTGCTCCTACTTATGATCCAGAACCTGCTACGGTTACTGAAGATGAGGAAATGTCAAAGGAAAAGGAGATTGACAAACTCATGGCTTTAATTTCTCTCTCGTTCAAGAAAATCTACAAACCTACCAACAACAACCTTCGAACTTCATCAAACACCAGTCGAGCTAATCAAGATAATTCTCCAAGAATCAACAGAGGAACTGGGTATGATAATCAGAGGGCAGTCAATGTTGCTGGGGCTAGGGAAAATGTAGGTACTCCGGTAGTGCAAAAGTCTGGGATTCAGTGTTACAACTGCAAGGAATATGGGCATGTATCAAGGGAATATTACTATGCTGATCACATGAATGTAATACTTGGTGTGTACACTGATCTGGATG
>BQNB010048318.1:11744-41224 GCA_026074375.1 Tanacetum coccineum | reverse complement strand
TCTAATTAAAAGAAAAGTTTTATTAAAAACTTAAATTTTGAAATTCAAATTTTCCCCCCAAAACGGAAGCTTCTACACCAGATATAACCTTTCTCACAAAAAGACTAAAAAGGGAGCGGAGTCTAGGTGGCGGCCCCCCTATAGGCCTGGCGGCCCCCTTATATTTATGGGACCGCTGGGACCGCCACCAGTTACCGTTGGCTTTTCCTGTCTATAAATACTGGTCTACCCCTTGCTGAAAATCATTCCTCTTGGCACGAAATTTTTTAGTCTCTTCTTTCTCTCTCTAAAACTTATTTCTCTCACTAAAACTCTTGATCACTAACACACTTATCTTGTTTCAAGTGATCTAATCTATTCTTCTCATCTTTTCCCTCTCATTCAAGTGCAAGAGAAGAACACTCGTATTCGTCAAGAAACGAACTATTAATTAGGGATCTCTCCTCTTTTCTTCTAAGTAACAAACCTCTATTGTATTTATCTTGTGTATTTGTGTGATTCGGATATTGTGTAGATCCGATTGTGTAGATCTTGTAAGTGTGTATATCTTGTGAAATGGTAGATTGGTCCTAGCTAACATTAGGACTCGACATTTAGCTTAGTTTTAAAAAATAACGTAAGCGACGTGTAAATGATTTTCTTCGCCTAAAGGGAGCTTGTTGACATAGTGAAATCTTGAGTCGGATACTCAGGGAGTGGAGTAGGGCAAAGAGGTGCTTCGTAGCCAAACCACTATAAAATCTTCGTGTCTTGGTTTGGTCGTTTCTTTCCTTATCTCTTTATATTATTATTGTTGTTATCTAGTTTTAGTTTAGATAGTTATTGCTTGTTCATATTGTGAATTGGTTGAACCTATAACTCGAATCTAAACATTTTTGAAAGTAAACTTTTAAAACCTAAAACAAATGTGTAAACTATTCAACCCCCCCTTCTAGTTTCCACAAAGAAAGTTAGATTTGCTGAACCTATCACATCCTCAAGCAACACTCATAAACAGGTTGATTCCTATAAATAAAAAGACTCTAACCAACCTTTGTTGCATTCTAGAGGAGTAATCGGTTTTACTGGTGCTAGCGGATCAAAGCCTACAGGCTATATAAAGAACAATAGGATCTCGCAATCATCAAGTAGCAACAAGACCAATAAAGTAGAAGACCAATCTAGGAGCGTTAAGTCTAGGAAGAATAAAAAAAATCGTGTTGCCAAAACTGAATGTAATGCTTATGTCATGTAATCTATGTTAAATGCGAATTCTAAATCTGTTTGTGCTATCTGTAATGAATACTTGTTTGATGCAAATCATGATAAATGTGTTCTTGATTATGTTCATAATGTGAATGTGTTGTCTAAATGTAAACCTGCTAAGTGTAAAAATAAGAAGAAAATATGGAAACCTATGGGTAAAGTGTACACTAAAATTGGTTATAAATGGAAACCTACATGACGTACTTTTACTATAGTTGGAAATAAGTGCCTTTTAACTAGGTTCACCTTCACTAAAGTAGTGCCCTTAAGGAAATAACTACCAAATCAGATGTTACACCAACTCAAGGAATTATGGTTTACAGTAGGAGACCCAAAGCACCAAAATTTGTTGGTTCGACCAGCAAATCAAAGATTATAGAATCTAGGATTTCTAACCAATCAGAACCCACTCAAACTGGGGAATCTACTGTTTCTAATGTTCCATCTTCTTCTCTTATCAATTGCAGGTTGTCCAAATTGTTCTGTGGTATTTGGACTCCGGATGCTCCAAGCATATGACTGAAAACCGCTCTTAGCTCACCAATTTTGTCAATAAATTTTTTGGTACCGTCAAGTTTGGTAACGATCAGATTGCTAAGATAATAGGTTATGGTGATTATCAGATCAGGAATGTTACCATTTCCAGAGTTTACTACGTTGAGGGACTCGGACACGATCTTTTCTCCATTGGTAAATTCTGTGACTCGGATCTTAAAGTAGCTTTCATAAACACACACGTTTTGTTCGCACTCTTGAAGGTGTTGACCTACTTACGGGATCTTGGGGAACTAATTTGTATACATTGTCCATTGGCGATATGATGAAGTCTTCTCCAATTTTTCTCTTGTCAAAGGCTTCTAGGACTAAGTCTTAGTTATGGCATCGACGTTTGTCCCACTTAAACTTTGGTACCATTAATCAATTGGTTAAACAAGGTCTTGTTAGAGGTCTCCCTAAGCTGAAATTTGAAAAAGATCACTTGTGTTCAGCATGTTCGTTAGGAAAAAGCAAGAAACAATGTCATAAACCAAAATCTAAAGACACTAACAAAGAAAAACTTTATCTTCTACATATGGGTATTTGTGGGCCAATGCGTGTTGAAAGTATTAATGGGAAGAAACATATTCTAGTAGTTGTTGATGATTATTCTTGGTTTACATGGGTTAAGTTCTTAAGATCGAAAGATGAAGCACCTGAGTTCATCATCAAATTCTTGAAAATGATACAGGTTCGCCTTAATGCAACTGTCAGGAATATTCACACAGATAATGGAACAGAATTTGTCAATCAAACTCTGCGTAGCTATTATGAAGATGTCGGTATCTCTCATGAAACATCTGTGGTGCGTACTCCACAATAGAATGGTGTTGTCGAAAGACAAAACCGGACCTTAGTAGAGGCTTCTCGCATCATGTTGATTTATGCTAATGCACCATTATTTCTGTGGGCCGAAGCAGTTGCCACAGCTTGTTACACCCAGAACAGTTCCCTAATACGTTTTCATCATGGAAAAACACCATATGAGCTACTGCATGACAGAAAACCAAACATTTCTTATATTCATGTATTTGGTGCACTTTGTTATCAAACTAATGACAGTGAGGATTTGGGGAAACTGAAAGCTAAAGCTGATGTTGGTATTTACATTGGATATGCTCCTGCAAAAAAGGCTTACCAAATTTAAAACTGACGTACCAGACAAATTGTGGAAATAATACATGTAGACTTTGATGAGCTAATAGTGATAGCTTCTGAACAAAGCAATTTAGGACCCGCACTTAATGAAATGACTCCTGGAACACTTAGTTCTGGACTCGTGCCACAACCTCCTTCTTCAACACCTTTTGTCCCACCAACAAGAGATGATTGGGATACACTGCTTCAACCGTTGTTTGATGAATACTTCCGTCCTCCACCATGTGTTGATCATCTAATTCCTGAAGTTGCTGCTTAAGTTCTTGCTGTTTCAACCAGTACATCTTCCTTAATTTTAGTTGATCAAGATGCACCATCACCAAGTACTTTACAAACTCCACAAGCATCAGCATCCCCTGTTATTCCTCCTGGTGCTGAAGAAGCAGATCATGATATAGAAGTTGCATACATGGATAATAATTCCTAATTTGGTATTCCAATTCCAGAACCAAGTTTTGAAGGATCCTCTTCTCAGGTTGTTATTCCAAATAATGTGCACTTAGTCAATCAACCACCTGAACATATCGGTAAATGGACCAAAGATCATCCGATTGATAATGTAATTGGCGATCCTTCTAGACCCGTCTCCACTCGATATCAACTACAAACTGAAGCCCTGTTCTGTTATTTTGATGATTTTCTTTTTCTATTGAACCTAAGAGTTATAAAGAAGCATTGACGAAATCCTGTTGGATTAAAGCCATGCAAGAAGAACTCAATGAGTTTAAACGTCTTGAAGTTTGGGAGCTTGTACCTCGTCCAGATCGTGTTATGATTATTACCTTGAAGTAGATATACAAGGTTAAATTAGACGAACTGGGAGGTGTGTTGAAAAATAAGGCTCGGTTGGTAGCGAAGGGATATCGTCAGGAAGAAGGCATAGACTTTGAAGAATCTTTTGCTCTAGTTTCATGACTCGAAGCTATCTATATCTTTCTTGCATTTTCTGCTCACATGAACATGGTCGTCTATCAAATAGATGTGAAGACTGCGTTCTTGATTTGCATATTACGTGAGGAGGTTTATGTCAGTCAACCAGACAGGTTTGTAGATCTAGAGAATCCCAACCATGTGTACAAGCTTAAGAAGGCTCTTTAAGGGTTAAAGCAGGCACCAAAGGCTTGGTATGATTTGCTCTCATCGTTTCTACTCTCCCAGAAGTTCTCTAAAGGAATCGTTGATCCTACATTGTTCATCAAGAGAGAAGGCAAAGATATCTTACTGGTACAGATCTATGTAGATGATATTATGTTTGCTTCCACTAAACCTGATCTTTGTAAAAAAAATTCCAAAATAATGTGTTCAAAATTTAAGATGTCAATGATGGGCAAAATGTCGTTCATTCTAGGACTTCAGATTTCTTAAAGTCCTCGAGGCATCTTTCTTAACCAATCCAAATATTTTCTTGAGATAATTAAAAAACATGGTATGGAAACCAATGACCCGATGGATACTCTCGTGGTGGAGAAATCCAAACTGGATGCAGATCCACAAGGGAAAGAAGTTGATCCCACACATTATCGTAGAATGATTGGCTCCCTTATGTATCTGACTGCCAGTCGACTAGACCTTCAATTTGCTGTATGCATGTGTGCCCAGTATCAGTAAAAGCCTACCAAAAAGCACATACATATAGTTAATAGAATCTTTCGATATATAAGAGGAACCATTAACATGGTTCTGTGGTATTCAAAGGATTCTTGTATTGAACTAACAGCTTTTGTAGACGCTAATCACGCTAGTTGCCAAGATACTAGACGAAGTATGCAGCTACTAGGTGATAGATTAGTGAGTTGGTCGTCAAAGAAACAAAAGAGCACCGCCATATCTAGTAAAGAAGCTAAATACATTGCCCTGCCAGGATGTTGTGCTCAAATACTTTAGATGAGATCACAATTAATTGACTATGGCCTTGGGTACAAAAAGATACCTCTGTACTGCCATAACAAAACTGACATTGCTTTATGTTGCAACAACGTCTAACATTCCTGATCCAAGCATATTGACATCAGATACCACTTCCTCAAAAAGCAAATGGAAAATGGGGTGGTTGAAATGTATTTCGTCAGAATAGAATATCAGCTGGCAGTTATCTTTACCAAGGCGTTAGGACGAGAACGGCTTGACTTTCTTATCAACAAGCTTGGAATGAGAAGTATAATTCTCCTTGAAAAGCTAACAATGTCTGGCAAAGAAGAGGACGAGGAAAGTTGGCAAAAATATTTTATTTTTATAAAAATTTACAAAAAGAAAACCAGAAAAATATAAAACCCATAAAAAGAAAAAAGAAAATTAAAAAAAATCAGATAATACAAAAATATGTTTCTCATGACATGTCTTCTTAAAATCGATAATATTTACGGCTTTAGAAATGTCATTCAATAATGATACGAAGCTGTAAATAAAGTTCGAGCAGAAGTTCTAAATGTTTTCAAAACATGTCTTTGGCTTGCCATTATTTTAGATAGCAACCCGGTCTTCAACTTAAAGGTAAGTATTTCGCCAAAAAGAAAACTTGACCTCACAACGGGAAATTTATTTTTCTCGGGGATGATCTACTTTATGATCATGCAAAGGCTTGTGTTTACTTTGCAACACAACTTGTGCTTCCTATATCAAATAAGTGTACGTGTCAGTGCATTTATTTATGTCAAATGAGAGAAATATTGTTTTTAAAGGTGTTGTATTTCAAAAATAATTAATCCGTCTTAGTTTTTCATCAGAAAAGATTTAAAAATAATTTTCTATCACTCAAACAATGTCTATAGCTCTTTAAATAGAAAACGGGACATTATTTAAGGGGAGAAATTTTCAAATTCTTTCAAAAGTCATCTCAAAATAAAAGGAAAAGTGTTTAACAATAACAGATCATCAATCGAAAGGGAGTTAATTTATTTGCAACTCAATTAGTCTTAAAATGTTATTGGTTTTAACTTTTAAGGACTAAATGACAAAATCTGGGACGTAGATACTAAGTTTGTAACTTTTAGTTACTTAATGTGTCATTTCTATAACTTGTTTAGGCTTAATGATAAGTTAGAATAAGTATAGAAGGTGTTATAAACTTAAAGGACTAATCTTGCCATGTTTAAAACTTGGGCCGGTTATACTCCCTTAGAAACACAAATCGTACACACTCTTATTACCCAAAACTAAACACAGCTCATTCCCTCAAGTAATATTTCGTACGCCTCATCACTCAAGATCAAAACCTATTTTCAAGATTTAATGTACATTCTAACTTATTTATAAACCCTTTAACGTCATTTTGGCAAAAAGAATTAGGATAAAACTCGCTAAATCACTCGAAAAGACTTAAAATAGACTTAGGGTTCTTAAGAATGAAAGTTGAGTTTTCCTGAAATTGATTGAGAGGTTTTGTTAATTAGGGTGCATTTAATCCTCGTGAGAAACAGTCTTGGATAATATAAACATATGTGTGAGTTATAGTGATTTTTATACTATGAATGGTGGTAAACATGTAGTGTTTGTGTAATTGTTTGTAGGTTTGTGTTAATTCGCATCTTTATAGCATTTTTGTGCCCTTGGAAACTGTGTTTGCCGCTTAGGATTTCTCTTTTGCTTGGAAAATTGTTTCCTAGGTGCTTGAATACTAAAATGGGTATAAGATTGCTCGTGTGAAATGCTATGTGTGATGGTAATGTGTTAAGAGTCCCTTAAGTCATGTTATATTCCTTCTAGATGGCCATTGTTCCATTTGAATTGTGTCCTTCCATGGCAATGCTCGAATTTTTCCTTATCATGAGTAAAAGGATGTGTAAATCTTGTTGATTTTTTATTCTAAGATGTTATTGCTTGATTTGAGTTATGTGTGAGATATTCTTAAAGGTTTTTGAATGGTAAAACCTGAGTTAGATTTTTATGAATCATGCAAAATATGTAAACATGTAGTCATGCGAAATATGTTTAGTTTGTGCGAAATATGTCTTGTATTAGTCATGTGAAATATGTTCTGTATAAGCTGTGTGAAATATGACTATATGATTCTGTGTGAAATATGTATGTTATATTCTGTGCGAAACATGTATGTTATGTGCGAAATATGACAGGTTACACAAACCATGCAAAATATGACAAATTTATGAAAAGAAACTCTGCCCAATTTTTTTTAAATTTGTGTAAATCTTGTTTGTTATGTCCTATTTTATATCTTGCCATGATTGTATGTATGTTATTTTCCCTTTGAGTGAATGTTTGACTTAGGATCACTTTAACTTGTCATGTTGACCTTATTCATAGTGTTGACCTTGACCATTGACCTTAGTTGACTTTACTCATAGAGTGCATTAATACGGACATCAATACATGAAACCTAATCACATTCCTCAATCAATCAAATCATCAAGGATAATCAAGTTAATAAGTAAAATATATTTGTTGTGCATATGAACTGCGTTGGTTAATTCTTAAGCAGAATCATGAATCAAGAAAAAATTCGTCAAGTTACTGCTCATGATGAAAAGTGGGTTCCAGCTAAGGAAAGAGTCAAGATCAGTACTACCAATGTTAGACCGGAGACTACTGTGCCACAGAAGGAAGAGACTTTTCAAGTTATCATCGATGTCATCAAGAACTCTACCTGCTACAAGGCGTTCACTATCTCTTCTGAAGTCCCTGAAATTTTCATGCAGCAGTTCTGGTACACTGTTAAGAAGGTCAAAAACATAGATGCTTATGAGTTTCTTTTGGCTAACAAGAAGTTCTTGGTCGATGTTAAAGTATTTCGAAAGATCCTTGACATCTGTCCAAGAGTTCAGGGAGTAGATTTTGTTGAATTACCAGATGATGAGACTACTCTTACCTTCCTCCTTGATCTTGGCTACAAAGGTTCATTGTACAAGCATACCAGCATGTATGTGAACCACATGCATCAACCATGGAGAACTCTGGCTTCTATTATTAACAAGTGTCTTTTTGGCAAAACTACAAGCAATGACAGGCTAAGGAGGTCCAGGATTGACATCCTATGGGCAATGTTCTACAGGGAAAATGTTGACTTCCCTGAGTTGATCTTGGAAGACTTTGTAATCCAAATTGACAACAAGCAGCTCAAGAAAGGCAGACGTGAGAATATGCCTTATCCTAGGTTCACTAAAATCATCATCAATCACTTTGTTCTGTCTCCGAATACGCTATACGTAAATATATAGTATAAGGATTAGTCAATAATAGTATAGTAAGTATTCCGCGAGGATTCTAGAAATTACTTTTATCCAAAGTAAAATCGAAAACCTTCCCGAGTCATATCCCGACGAAGCGTGAATTGAGAATCGGTTAAGTCCGTGATCGCGCGTTTTGAATAGTTTAAAAGATTTTTTTAATTTAATTTCCTATTTCTACTATTAAAAATGAATTAAACATGTAAAGCACGTAAACATTTAAAAATTAAAACGCAAAAATGTAAATGGGAATTAATAAAACACGACATTTAAATAACTATGACAAATTTAATCCCTACGAACGTAAATCTAATTTTTATAAATCCTAAATGACTTAAAATAATTTTCAGAAAAAGAAATATATATTTTTTGGTTTTTATTTTATTTATTGTGAATTAAAAACGATTTTAATCTAGAAAATTAATTAAAAATACTAAACTAATTTCTAAAAATCTGGAAAAATTACTAAAAATGCTTTAAAGAATTACTAATAGAATGGTAAAAAGAAAAGTCAGATAAGCTCTTTTATTAAGCTGCTAATCAGCTAAATAAGCTAAAAGGCATAAACTGTAAACTGTGTATAAATAATTAAATTTGCAAGTGAATAATAGAAAAGACCCAAGGGCATTATGGTAGCAGAGTGTGGTGTGTGAGGCGTTGGTTTACAAAGGAAGAGGTCACAGGTTCGAAACCTGTGGCCCTCCTTTTTGAAAAATCATTTTTTTTTCTTTTTGAAATCTGAACTTAAGCTAAATATAAACACTTTTTGAAAAGCAACTTTTTTAGAAATCAAAAATAAGCTGGAAATGAGCTTCTAAAAAGGACAGAATAAACTTTTTATACTAATGACTTTTAAGCAAAAATTTTGAACTTTTAAAACTCAATAAGCTAAGAGGAAAAGCAAATAAACTAAAACTGATTTAAAACTAAACTTAATAAGAATAAAGGATAAAAAATAAGCACATTAATAAGCCTTAAATAAGCTAAATAGAAACACAGCAGTACTAACTTTGAGTTAGTACTGCTATGATTGCTTAAGCTTATTAAAAACTCAACAAGCTAATTGAAATCCTAATAAGCTGAACACAAGCCTAAAACTAGACCTAATAAGCTAATTTGAACAATACTTAAGCAAAACTACTAACCATAAGCTAAAAGAAATGAAAAAGTATTTTCACACAAAACTGTTTATCAAACAGTCCAATAAGGTACTTTTGAGCTTATTTTTAAGTCAACAAACAGATCCTTATGGTGATAAAACTTATACCACTAGAAAGCTTATCTTCTAAACTATTTAAAACAGCAACAGAAAAGTAGTTTGAAAATCAAATTAGCTAAGAAAAAGATGAATGAAAAAGCTGTTAATACAAAAAGGTGTACCTTAATCCCAAATAAACAGGGATCATAAAAGTGCTCAAATGAGCTTAATCTACTAGCAAGCTTAAGTATAAGCTGAGAATAAGCCCCTATAAGCCCTTCCCGAATTGGCTTATCTTCCAAATGGGCTTATTCAATGAACCACTTAGTAACAATGAATGAGACAACTTATTCAGCTAAGCTATGGAAGAGCTTAGCTGAATAAGCAATTATAGCTTATTTGAGCTTATTTGAACCAAATGCTTAATAGTAAAAACAGGAATTTAAGAACACTTATTAAAAAAACTGAAATTTTATTAATATTCAAAAATAGTACAATTCATTTAAAAAGGAAATACAATAAGCAAATGAATTACAATAAGCTAAACTAATAAGCTACCCTAAAGCTACTCCTACTCCTACTCCTAGATGATCTCTACTGTGTGTGAGAAGGCTTCTATTTATAGCCATAAGATGAAGCTTCTAGGCCTCCCATACGCTCCTCCCATCTTCTAATCACAACCATTCATCAATAAGTGCCTCAACTCATCAAATCTTGATCGTTGGATTGAGTGTCATGTTTCTCAGCCAATCACATAGCTGGGGATTGCCAGCGTGTCATTCCCATGTGTCAGACGTGTCAGGGGAAAACTTGTAGAAGGGTTAATTGTACTTAAATTGAGTTAATTTTGAGCAGGGTAAATTGGGGGAAGATGAGTGAACAGTGAAAAGAATTTACGCGCCTTTTTCTTTTTATATCTTTTGTTTGACCCATCTTTGAAAGTGTTTAGCTTGGGCGTACGGTTTTTATCAAATGGTATGGCCGTTTGTGTTTTTTGTTACAATTGGGCTCATGTTAAAGGATTTATGTTTTATGTTAAAAATGTATATTAAACACTTAACGACCGTTAGTCCCTAAGTATTAAAGGACTAACGGTGTTAATGATTTTGGGACTTTTTGTGAAAATGTTTTAACATTAAGGGCTCATTGGTAATTTCAAAGGTTTTGTCATCTTGTGGGTTGACCAATGTTTGACCATGGTTGACTTTTGTTTGACCTTTGCTTGATACTATCCGGCTTTTGTGTACTCTTTCCGTGCTTTTCCTAATCCCGTAATCGTGTTTTGTTCGTTTTTGTCTTTATTTTGTCCTTTTCTTAATATCCGGTACCTGCACATACACAAACACAAAAACAAACATATATATGCACTTTTTATTATGTTTTTGGTCATTTGAGGTCGTTTTTCATGGTAAAAGGTATGTGTAAAATAGCACATACCAAATTCCCCCATACTAAAGTATTGTCGTGTCCTCACGCAATATTATAAATAATACTTTAGAAAACTAAGAATCTTAATCCCCATTGATTAATTACCTCAAAAAGTAGCTAAGTACTCATCTTAAGGGATTAAAGAGATATTAGCTTTGAAAAGCCCCGTTTCCTTTTTCAACATTTTTTTTCCATTTTTTATGTTTTTTCATAGCTTTCCATATTTCAACACTTCATAACATTGTGCTTTTATTATTCTTGATAACACTTAGGATCATGGAACAAGTAAAATAAATTCATCGTCCCCAACTTTCACTTCTCTATACTAAGCTTAAAAACAAGATCATTGTAAAATACAAGTCATGATACTAACACTACTCATAAATTCTAATTGTGTATTAATTTTCCTCCCGCAAATCCTAATTTTGCATCTCAAGATTTTACTTAAGTCATATACCCGAAGGCTCTTTAAGACTTGTTTTGATACTTATTTAATCCAAAAGTAAAGTGGGATGGTTGAAACTAAATTTAGCTTCCACCCTTATCCTTGAAAAACCAATGAAGTGAACGAAATTTTGGCTTTTGTTGCTTTTGCCTTAATTCATGTCATATACCTTCTATTGCCTTAAGACATAAATCACGTTACATTATTTTTTTTTTAAAAACCCAAACCCATAAAAAAAAAAAAATTGTTAAACCCCCCCTTAGTGCTCTTTAAGGTGAAAATAACAAAGCAACATTTTTCCAATCACTAATTTTATAAGTGGCATATACCCTAATGCTCTTTAAGGTATAAATAATTTCATGATTAGTATTACTTTTTCCATATACCCTTAGGCTCTTTAAGGCAAAAAGTAATAAAATGATTAACTCTACTCATGCCATATACCCTAAGGCTCTTTAAGGCATAAGTAAAGCAATAAACATGTGATGCATATAATAAACCAAAATTCGAATCATCGATTTTCAAATCAAAGGAAAGTTACTAAAAATTAAATTGAACCGGACAACCTTATTTATTAAACATTTATGCATATAAGTGAAACAAGCTAATGGGAGAAAAAGCCACAATTAATACTTATGAGCTTGAAAGAAAACCAAGTATTCCACGTTTAGTATCATGACTTATACTCGACTCTATCATTTCTTGTTCTTTGCAATTTAAAATCTCTAAGAAAGAGACTCGCGAATGCTTAGCCTAGTGAATTAAGATCGACACTTTATCAAGTCACATAGACTGGCAACAATCTCAACTCTAATAAATCGAGTTCGGCATAATAGATAAGCCTACATAAGACTAGCAACAAACTTGATTTAAATATGTTAAGGAAAAAGCTAAGGTATAAAACCGGTTAGATCAAAATTTATTTCTCGTTCTCACCTTTATTTGTGTCACAACACTTATTTCATCACTTTATTCCAACATTTATCACTTTTTTTTATCATGCACAAAAAATTTTAAATTTTGCTATTTTCCATAAATCACATATTTTTGGTAGAAAAACGGGTTACGTGAGAACAACGGCTGCAGGTATAATCAAATCGATAGATTCCCCCATACTAAAACTACACATTGTCCTCAATGTGAGATTCCCCCATACTAATTTCAATGCATAATCTTGATATAAAGGGGTCTCTACGCAAATCTAAAGCCGTTTATTATGTATGCTAAAGATAAACGTTAGTTGATAAGATTAGGATATTGGATTCCCTAAATGAAGCTGGAGATATGAAGCTCGAATGTATGAATGGAAAAAACTATGAGCACGAGAGTCTTCAAAATCCGGGCAATCCTGGACAAATATCACAAAACACGAAACACAAGAAAGGAAGAGGCGAGCCCCCTCTCATCAAATGTTAGAAAATAGATAAGAAGATAAAAATGCTTATTTTTGTTAACCGAGTCACGAGCTTGACTCGACCCAGAATTAAGTTGTCCATGGGGAAGCAAATGGAAGAGAAAATCTCAATCGGGCTCTCATTAATGTTTGGATAAACATTAAGGCACATGAAAGTTCCAAACCCGTAGTAGATGCCACCGGTACTAATGTAGATGACGGGGTCAAAGAAGTGACCCTACACTCCGTGAAGAGAAGTAAAGGAGAATCCTCAGGGTAGGTGAGAAACGGGAGAAAAGTCCGAATGACAAATGTGAAGGAATCGTCATCTTCAACATCTGGCAAAAAAATCTCACCTCTCCCTGGGTCAAAACATTCGTCTTCATTAAGCTCATCAAAATTGTTTATCACGGGAGCATCGGGTTCAATGTCGAAGGTAAAACGCTCATACTCAGGAATAGGATCATTGTTAAGTAAGTTGTCAAGAAAAACGATATCCTCTTCTGAGTTAAAATCACTTTCAATACCCGGTGGTATCGAGTCTTCCGAAACAAGAAATGAATCAACCTCCTCTATAAGAAAGTCACTATCCACAACTAGAATAGGAGAAGAGGAGGGATATTCGAGCACAAAAGGAATAGAAGGAGTAAGATTCAACGCTTTGATCTTATCAATGAGAAGATTGACGTTTAATAATTTCTCCCACAAGAATCACAGCTTTATTTGAAGAATATCAATATCAATTTCTCCTTCTTCTTCATCAAAATCGTCTTCATCAATTCCCGGTAGAATTGGATCAATAAGATCAAGTTCACCGGCGAACTCTTCGGGAAGAACATCAATCATAGGAGATGCGATCGAAATATCTCGACTAAGCAAAGAGTCAATAAGTCCACATTCGGTATCAAAATGATCATGATCACAAATCGGCACATCACAAATATCGTCGGAAATACCCTTGGACTCACTTGGGATTAGGACAAGGTTCTTAACACTAGACTTTATTACTTCGTCCGATTCCATTTCTGGAATAGTGTTAAGATGGTCGTCCCCCATACTTAGAGAGTTATCGGGCTCCTCGGTCGGTAAGTCTGGTGTGATTGCTATTAGTAGACTATAATAATAGTATGCGCATCATCCTCAGCCATAGGAAAGTTCCATTTAGAAGAAAACATTGAGCTGCCTGCTCCTTCCTCATCTTCCTGAGCTGCCTTTAGCTGCTTGCTCACTTCATACGCTTTCCATCATGATGTATCAAATTTTCCATTAATAGTTTGTGAATCATTCATAAGTTTAATTAGCAATTCTGGCAAACTCCATGATTTAATTTGCTTTTCCTCCCAATCTTGAATTAATTTAAGAATTTTTTCCTTAGCCAACAATGCTCTTATACTCATTTCTTCAGGAGGAAAATATTGCTATTAAAAAGGATTCGATTATTTTTAATTATCCTTGCCATATCTAGCAACATATCCTGATTCGATCTCTAAGGAAGTTGATAAGTGACGGAAAATTGCGAGGGTTGATATTGGTCAAAACCGGAATAAATCGGATTATAACAAAAATTAGGATCATAATTTTGGTCCATCGGTTGACACTGAAAATTTTCATGAAGAACCCCGCAATTTTCACAAGGAAAAAGTGAGGCTGACTCGGAGAGAAATTTAGAAGGTTGGTTAAATCCAAAATCTTGATTGTAACAGGGACCCTGATCAAAGACGGGTGTGTTCCCTGTTTGACAATCGAAACCCGGATGAGAGTTCCCTTAACAAAATTCACACGAGTATGTCTCGTATTGGTATTATGGAGGTTAGTTGAAGAAGTCCGTGTTCATTAATAAGAAATAAGGGACTTGGGTCTAGACAAAACTCATTTCCATCCTACACTGCTACAACTCGACAGTTTCCTCCATTAAAACTGACCCTCCACAACACGAGAACCAAAAATGGTTATACGAAGACATGTTTGAGGAATAAATGGATAAGAGTATAAGAAGAAAGAATTAAACGGCTTGGAGTAAAGGATAATATTTTCAGATATTGAAATAATACTTAATGAAAGAAATTAAAAAAGAAAGAAAACAATTTTTGGTAATCCGAAAGTTAAACGTGCACTGTAGCTCCTCTAAAAAACGTACAAGAAAGCGGAGGAGTTGAGTAGCGCTAGCCTATTTAGAGCAACCCTCTCCTTTTAGTTGAGTTCTTAGGATCAAACCGCCTTAACTACCTATAGACGAATCTAAGGTGAGCCCGGATCAACGATTATCAAACGGTTATTTTTAATATTAAAATAAAAGAAAATAGAAGTGTAAAATATTTTTGTATTTTTATGGTTTTATAAAGAAAATATTCATAAATAAAAAACGATAACTTCACGAGGAAGGGTCTTCAAAAACACTAATCTTCGAACGAAACACGATAATCGTAACACACATCCCTGGCAGCGGCGCCAAAAATTGTTCTGTCTCCGAATACGCTATACGTAAATGTATAGCATAAGGATTAGTCAATAATAGTATAGTAAGTATTCCATGAGGATTCTAGAAATTACTTTTATCCAAAGTAAAATCGAAAACCTTCCTGAGTCATATCCCGACGAAGCGTGAATTGAGAATCGGTTAAGTCCGTGATCGCGCGTTTTGAATAGTTTAAAAGATTTTTTTAATTTGATTTCATATTTCTACTAATAAAAATGAATTAAACATGTAAAGCACGTAAACAATTAAAAATTAAAACGCAAAAACGTAAACGGGAATTAATAAAACGCGACATTTAAACAACTATGACAAATTTAATCCCTACGAACGCAAATCTAATTTTTATAAATCCTAAATGACTTAAAATAATTTTCAGAAAAAGAAATATATTTTTTTTGGTTTTAATTTTATTTATTGTGAATTAAAAACGATTTTAATCTAGAAAATTAATTAAAAATACTAAACTAATTTCTAAAAATCTGGAAAAATTACTAAAAATGCTTTAAAGAATTACTAATGGAATGGTAAAAAGAAAAGTCAGATAAGCTCTTTTATTAAGCTGCTAATCAGCTAAATAAGCTAAAAGGCATAAACTGTAAACTGTGTATAAATAATTAATTTTGCAAGTGAATAATAGAAAAGACCCAAGGGCATTATGGTAGCAGAGTGTGGTGTGTGAGGCGTTGGTTTACAAAGGGAGAGGTCACAGGTTCGAAACCTGTGGCCCTCCTTTTTGAAAAATCATTTTTTTTCTTTTTGAAATCTGAACTTAAGCTAAATATAAGCACTTTTTGAAAAGCAACTTTTTTTAGAAATAAAAAATAAGCTGGAAATGAGCTTCTAAAAATGACAGAATAAACTTTTTATACTAATGACTTTTAAGCAAAAATTTTGAACTTTTAAAACTCAATAAGCTAAGAGGAAAAGCAAATAAACTAAAACTGATTTAAAACTAAACTTAATAAGAATAAAGGATCAAAAATAAGCACATTAATAAGCCTTAAATAAGCTAAACAGAAACACAGCAGTACTAACTTTGAGTTAGTACTGCTATGATTGCTTAAGCTTATTAAAAACTCAACAAGCTAATTGAAATCCTAATAAGCTGAACACAAGCCTAAAACTAGACCTAATAAGCTAATTTGAACAATACTTAAGCAAAACTACTAACCATAAGCTAAAAGAAATGAAAAAGCATTTTCACACAAAACTGTTTATCAAACAGTCCAATAAGGTACTTTTGAGCTTATTTTTAAGTCAACAAACAGATCCTTATGGTGATAAAACTTATACCACTAGAAAGCTTATCTTCTAAACTATTTAAAACAGCAACTGAAAAATAGTTTGAAAATCAAATTAGCTAAGAAAAAGATGAATGAAAAAGCTGTTAATACAAAACACTCTATTTTTTTGGTTTTATGAAAAGACAAGTACTAAAATGCAGGCTTAAAAATAGATGACTAAATAAGCTAATTTTCCTAAATTAAGCCCTAACAGATCTAACTTAACCTATAAGCTAATTGTATACTAAATTTCAATTCCTAACTTTAATCCTAAACAACTTAATTTTAAGCTTGAAATATGCTATAAAACCTTTTATTCATGGTGATGCAGTTGACCATAAATCGCTTATTTGAACCAAATGCTTAATAGTAAAAACAGGAATTTAAGAACACTTATTAAAAAAATTGAAATTTTATTAATATTCAAAAATAGTACAATTCATTTAAAAAGGAAATACAATAAGCAAATGAATTACAATAAGCTAAACTAATAAGCTACCCTAAAGCTACTCCTACTCTTACTCCTATATAATCACTATTGTGTAGTAGAAGAGGCTTCAATATAGCCAAAGATGAATCTTCTAGCCTCCCAGTAACGCTCTCTCCCACCTCTAATCACAACCATTCATCAATAAGTGCCTCAACTTATCAAATCTTGATCGTTGGATTGAGTGTCATGTTTCTCAGCCAATCACATAGCTGGGGATTGCCAGCGTGTCATTCCCATGTGTCAGACGTGTCAGGGGAAAACTTGTAGAAGGGTTAATTGTACTTAAATTGAGTTAATTTTGAGCAGGGTAAATTGGGGGAAGATGAGTGAACAGTGAAAAGAATTTATGCGCCTTTTTCTTTTTTATATCTTTTGTTTGACCCATCTTTGAAAGTGTTGACTTGGGCTACATTTTTTATCAAATGGTATGGCCGTTTGTGTTTTTTGTTACAATTGGGCTCATGTTAAAGGATTTATGTTTTATGTTAAAAATGTATATTAAACACTTAACGACCGTTAGTCCCTAAGTATTAAAGGACTAACGGTGTTAATGATTTTGGGACTTTTTGTGAAAATGTTTTAACATTAAGGGCTCATTGGTAATTTCAAAGGTTTTGTCATCTTGTGGGTTGACCAATGTTTGACCATGGTTGACTTTTGTTGACCTTTGCTTGATAAATATCCGGCTTTTGTGTACTCTTTCCGTGCTTTTTCTAATCCCGTGATCGTGTTTTGTTCGTTTTTGTCTTTATTTTGTCCTTTTCTTAATATCCGGTACCTGCACATACACAAACACAAAAACAAACATATATATGCACTTTTTATTATGTTTTTGGTCATTTGAGGTCGTTTTTCATGGTAAAAGGTATGTGTAAAATAGCACATACCAAATTCCCCCATACTAAAGTATTGTCGTGTCCTCACGCAATATTATAAATAATACTTTAGAAAACTAAGAATCTTAATCCCCATTGATTAATTACCTCAAAAAGTAGCTAAGTACTCATCTTAAGGGATTAAAGAGATATTAGCTTTGAAAAGCCCCGTTTCCTTTTTCAACATTTTTTTTCCATTTTTTATGTTTTTTCATAGCTTTTCATATTTCAACACTTCATAACATTGTGCTTTTATTATTCTTGATAACACTTAGGATCATGGAACAAGTAAAATAAATTCATCGTCCCCAACTTTCACTTCTCCATACTAAGCTTAAAAACAAGATCATTGTAAAATACAAGTCATGATACTAACACTACTCATAAATTCTAATTGTGTATTAATTTTCCTCCCGCAAATCCTAATTTTGCATCTCAAGATTTTACTTAAGTCATATACCCGAAGGCTCTTTAAGACTTGTTTTGATACTTATTTAATCCAAAAGTAAAGTGGGATGGTTGAAACTAAATTTAGCTTCCACCCTTATCCTTGAAAAACCAATGAAGTGAACGAAATTTTGGCTTTTGTTGCTTTTGCCTTAATTCATGTCATATACCTTCTATTGCCTTAAGACATAAATCACGTTACATTATTTTTTTTTTAAAAACCCAAACCCATAAAAAAAAAAAAATTGTTAAACCCCCCCTTAGTGCTCTTTAAGGTGAAAATAACAAAGCAACATTTTTCCAATCACTAATTTTATAAGTACCATATACCCTAATGCTCTTTAAGGTACAAATAATTTCATGATTAGTATTACTTTTTCCATATACCCTTAGGCTCTTTAAGGCAAAAAGTAATAAAATGATTAACTCTACTCATGCCATATACCCAAAGGCTCTTTAAGGCATAAGTAAAGCAATAAACATGTGATGCATATAATAAACCAAAATTCGAATCATCGATTTTCAAATCAAAGGAAAGTTACTAAAAATTAAATTGAACCGGACAACCTTATTTATTAAACATTTATGCATATAAGTGAAACAAGCTAATGGGAGAAAAAGCCACAATTAATACTTATGAGCTTGAAAGAAAACCAACTATTCTATGTTTAGTATCATGACTTATACTCGACTCTATCATTTCTTGTTCTTCGCAATTTAAAATCTCTAAGAAAGAGATTCGCGAATACTTAGCCTAGTGAATTAAGATCGGCACTTTAACAAGTCACATAGACTGGCAACAATCTCAACTCTAATAAATCGAGTTCGGCATAATGGATAAGCCTACATAAGACTAGCAACAAACTCGATTTAAATATGTTAAGGAAAAAGCTAAGGTATAAAACCGGTCAGATCAAAATTTATTTCTTGTTCTCACCTTTATTTGTGTCACAACACTTATTTTATCACTTTATTCCAACATTTATCACTTTTTTTTATCATGCACAAAAAATTTTAAATTTTGCAATTTTCCATAAATCACATATTTTTGGTGGAAAACAGGTTACGTGAGAACAACGGAACAATGGTCGCATGTATAATCAAATCGATAGATTCCCCCATACTAAAACTACACATTGTCCTCAATGTGAGATTCCCCCATACTAATTTCAATGCATAATCTTGATATAAAGGGGTCTCTACGCAAAACTAAAGCCGTTTATTAATTATGCTAAAGATAAACGTTAGTCGATAAAATTTGGATATCGGATTCCCAATATAAGCATGCTAAGGATTGAAGAGCGAGTGAACGATGGACAAAACACCGAGCACGAGAGCCTTCAAAATCCGGGCAATCCTGAACAAACATCACAAACCACAAAACACGAGAAAGGAAAAGGCGAGCCTCCTCACATCAAATGTTAGAAAATAGATAAGAAGATAGAAACGCTTGTTTTTGTTAACCGAGTCACGAGCTTGACTCGACCCCGAATTAAGTTGTCTATGGGGAAGCAAATGAAAGAGAAAATCTCAATCAGGCTTTCATTAATGTTTGGATAAACATTAAAGCACATGAAAGTTCCATCCCGATGAGATGCCACCGGTTTTAAGTGGAGATGCCGGGGTCAAAAATGGTGTCTTCACTCCCGGTGGAGAGAAGTAAAGGAGAATCCTCAGGGTAGGTGAGAAACGGGAGAAAAGTCCGAATGACAAATGTGAAGGAATCGTCATCTTCAACATCTGGCAAAAAAATCTCACCTCCCCCTGGGTCAAAACATTCGTCTTCATTAAGCTCATCAAAATTGTTTATCACGGGAGCATCGGGTTCAATGTCGAAGGTAAAACGCTCATACTCAGGAATAGGATCATTGTTAAGTAAGTTGTCAAGAAAAACGATATCCTCTTCTGAGTTAAAATCACTTTCAATACCCGGTGGTATCGAGTCTTCCGAAACAAGAAATGAATCAACCTCCTCTATAAGAAAGTCACTATCCACAACTAGAATAGGAGAAGAGGAGGGATATTCGAGCACAAAAGGAATAGAAGGAGTAAGATTCAACGCTTTGATCTTATCAATGAGAAGATTGACGTTTAATAATTTCTCACGAAGAATCTCATCCTTTATTTGAAGAATATCAATATCAATTTCTCCTTCTTCTTCATCAAAATCGTCTTCATCAATTCCCGGTAGAATTGGATCAATAAGATCAAGTTCACCGGCGAACTCTTCGGGAAGAACATCAATCATAGGAGATGCGATCGAAATATCTCGACTAAGCAAAGAGTCAATAAGTCCACATTCGGTATCAAAATGATCATGATCACAAATCGGCACATCACAAATATCGTCGGAAATACCCTTGGACTCACTTGGGATTAGGACAAGGTTCTTAACACTAGACTTTATTACTTCGTCCGATTTCATTTCCGGAATAGTGTTAAGATGGTCGTCCCCCATACTTAGAGAGTTACCGGGCTCCTCGGTCGGTAAGTCTGGTGTGATTGCTTTAGTAGACCTATATATAATAGTATGCGCATCATCATCAGCCATAGGAAAATTCCAATTTAGAAGAAAACTTTGAGCTGCCTGCTCCTCCTACTCTTCCTGAGCTGCCTGGTTAGCCGCTTGCTCACTTTCAATACGCTTTTCTTCATGTTGTTTCAAATTTTCATTAATAGTTTGTGAATCATTCAAAAGTTGAAGTAGCAATTCTGGCAAACTCCATGATTTAATTTGCTTTTCGTCCCAATCTTGAATTAATTTAAGAATTTTTTCCTTAGCCAACAATGCTCTTATACTCATTTCTTCAGGAGGAAAATATTGCTATTAAAAAGGATTCGATTATTTTTAATTATCCTTGCCATATCTAGCAACATATCCTGATTCGATCTCTGAGGAAGTTGATAAGTGACGGAAAATTGCGAGGGTTGATATTGGTCAAAACCGGAATAAATCGGATTATAACAAAAATTAGGATCATAATTTTGGTCCATCGGTTGACACTGAAAATTTTCATGAAGAACCCCGCAATTTTCACAAGGAAATTGTTGTGGCTGACTCGGAGAATAATGTAGAGGTTGGTTAAATCCAAAGTCTTGATTGTAACAGGGACCCTGATCAAAGACGGGTGTGTTCCCTGTTTGACAATCGAAGCCCGGATGAGAGTTCCCTCCACAAAATTCACACGAGTATGTCTCGTATTGGTGTTGTGGAGGTTAGTTGAAGAAGTCCGGTGTTTCATTATAAGAATAAGGACTTGGGTCATAGACAAACTCATTTCCGGATCCTACACTGCTACAGCTCGGACAGTTTCCACCATTAAACGGACCTCCACAATACGAGCAACCAAAATGGTTATACGAAGACATGTCGAAGAATTAAACGGATAAGAGGATAAGAAGAAAGAATTAAACGGATTTGAGGGTAAAGGAGAATATTTTTAGATTTTGAAAATAATTCATAAGAAAAGGAATTAAAATAAAAAATATTTTTGGTAACCGAAAATTAAACGTGCACGGTAGCTCTCTAAAAATACGTACAAGAAAGCGGAGGAGTTGGTAAGCGCGAGGCGCTATTTAGAATAACCCTTCTCCTTTTGGGTGATGTTGATCAAACCCGCCTTAAACTTTCCTTATAGCACGTAATCTAAAGGTGAGCCGTAACAACGATTAACAAATGGTTATTTTTAATATTAAAATAAAAGAAAATAGAAGTGTAAAATATTCACAAACGGAAAATAACTTCACGAGGAAGGTTCTTCAAAAACACTAATCTTCGAACGAAACGCGAAAATCATAACACACTTCCCCGGCAGCGGCGCCAAAAATTTGGTACGTCTCCGAATACGCTATACGTAAATATATATAGTATATAAGGATTATATCAAATAATAGTATAGTAAGTATTTTCCGTCGGGTTCAAGAAACGAACTTTTAACCAAAGTTGTCTCAAAAACCTCCCGGTCGTTTTCTTACGACGAAGCGTGAATTGAAAATCGGTTAAGTTCGTGATCGCGCGTTTTGAATGATTTTAAAGATTCTTGATTTGGGTTCCTAAATCCTACTAAATGTAAATGACAAGTAAATAAATGCACGAAAATAAGTAAACAGACAATTAAACATGTAAGCATAAAATGTAAACGGGAATTAAAAACGCGACAATTAAAACCTTAAATTATAAAAAATTAAACCTAAAATGATTTTTCTACTTTTTCTAATCCTAATTAACTAACTTATAAGGAAAAGCTAAGAAAATTCTAAAATGAGAATACTTAAAGCTTAAAATCGAAGAAAACGAGAACGGTAATGAAACCCCGTTCTTTTAAAAAGTGAAATTTTAAAATATTAACCCTACGAAAGTAAATTTAAATCCTAAGTCTAAAATATGATAAAAAAAATTTATAAAAAAGAAATTTATTTTTTTTGATTATTTTTCTATTTTTATGATTTTTTAAATTTTTTGAACAAATTACTCACAAAAAAATATTAAACTTTGACTAAAAATTCTAACAAAATTCCTAAAAATTACTAAAGTTGTAAAGATTATATGAAAAAATAAAACTTACTAATCAGCCCAAGAACGAATAAGCCTAGAAAAGGAAATAGCACACGAAGTGCGTATAAAAAAGAGCTCAAAAAGGTAATAAAAGAATAAAAGGTGCACCTTGGGACAGAAAAGTCCCAAGGGCACGTTGGTATGAGGTGTGTGTGGTTGAGGCGTTTAAAAGGGTTGAGGTGGGTAGAGGTCAGGGGTTCGAGCCTTGCTCACCCCGGATTTCCTTTCTTCCCCCTTTTTATTTTTTTTTCCAAAAATTTGCAAAAGCAAAGTTGTAAAACATCTAAAAATAAGCAAGTTTAACAAAAGCCTACATGTTTATTTATTTAAGACTAAGCAAAAATGAGCTTTAAGGTAGACAGATTATGAACCCCCCCCCCCCCCCCCCCCCCCCTCTTAAAAGTTAAAAGCTTTTTCACTAAACTAGAAAACTAAGAATAAGCTAAAACAATAATTTCATAAGCTACCTACAATCTAACACTAACCTAATAAGCTAGTGAAAACCAATTTTGAACAAAAGTAATAAGCCATAAGCTGAAAAAGTTCAAATAAGTACTTATGTAAAACTGAGTTCAAAACAGATAATCAAGCAACATTGAGCTTATTTTTAACTAAGCAAAAGGATCCTTATGGCTTTCTAGCTTATACCATCTTAAAGACTGGCCAACAAGCTACTTGAAACAGCTTTTAAAACTTATTTTGAAAATCAAATGATTAAGGAAAAAGCTAAATGAAAAAGGCTTATGTACTCAGTAAATACTGAGTATTATTTCTTTTCGGTTTAAAAAAAACATAATGCTAAAAGAAGGCTTAAAAACAGATAGGTAAATAAGCTAGTTTTTTTCAAAATAAGATCAAATAGATTAAATATGACCTACAAACTACTTATGCATGAAATTTGAAAAGCTTAAAACTACTTTTACTAGCTAAATTTTAAGGTTGAAAAAGGATAAATGGCTGTTTTAACCTACTGATGCATTTGACATGAATTTTTACCAAGACTTAAGACCTACAAGACAGGCCTAAGACTTTGTTTTTATACTATTTTAAGAACCAAAACAAGAGTAATGAAAGCAATTTGAACAACTAGAAACCAAACTATGCTAGATTACCCTAATGAGCAGACTTATGTCCATAGATGCTAATTACTAAGGCTACACTAATCAAAAGCTTATAAATTCTAACTTATAAACTTAAAATATGATTTATAAAATTAGTTCAAGGAGCCAAATGGTCCTAGGCAGTACTAACTTGCCTGAACCAAACACCCCTTTAACTTTTTCAAAATCATATTAAGCTTATAAAAATGAAATTTAAGACACAAAACCTTAATACCAGATAACAAACAGCTAAGAACAAACTTAATGAGCAGATCTATACTACAAAATAAGCAAAAGTTATAAGCTAACAGTAATTGCTAATTTTTAGATTTTTTTTCACTGTTTTATAAAAGTAAAGTGTAAACTAAGATCTAAGCCAACAGATAAACATATTAAGCATAAAACATCTTTAATAAACAACAATAAGCTACTTTTAATAGAAATAAGCGAGTAATAAGCAGTTTTAAGCTAATAATAAACAGATAAGCTAGAAATTAAATAACAGTAAAGAAAATGAAAAAGGAAAAGGAAATGGTACCTACACCTCAGCTAAACAGAGGTATTTGCTCACAATAGAGCTTAATCTACAAGCTATGGCTTGTAGATAACAAGCCAGTAAAGTCCAATAAGCCCGTCCAAAATTGGCTTATCATCCCACATTAAGCAATCCATTATAAGCAAAGGTAAATGAGAATTTATCTAATCTGATTTGAAGTTGAGAAAACTAGCTTAAATGATCTTTATAAGAACTTATTTGAGCTTATTGAAGTATAAATGAGCTTATTCAAAACACATTTGTAATGAAGAAATTTAGCAAAATTCTCATAAAAGAAAAACACAGTTTTAAAGTAAATTGCAATTTTATTAATAAAGCAAAAGATTACATGGCTTTTTAAATGAAAATTACATTAAGAAAATACAAATAAGCTGAAATTAAGCTATTATTAAACTACCTACACTACTCCTACTCCTAGATGATGTTGCACTGTGTGAGAGAGCTTTTATTTATAGCCTTGAGCAGATGCTTCTAGGTCTTCACACGCTCCTCCATCCATTTAATCATAGCCTTCCATCAATAACTAACTCTTGATCAATCAATTAGGGTTGTTGGATTAAGTGCCACATTTTTCAGCCAATGAGAGTGCACGGGATCGCCAACGTGGCATTCCTTAGTGTCAGACGTGTCATTCAAAAGTTTCTAGAAGCACGGAAGTATGTGTACTTGATGTATTTACCCTGTGCGTTGTGTGGGGGTGAAAATGGAGGGAAACGTTGGAAAGGATAAACAGTAATTTGAGTAAGGGTGTTGACCCGTGTTTTGATTTTTGACCAAAGGTAAAAAGAGTTGTTGGGCTCAGGTTATATGGTTATTGTTTTAGGCCGGGTTAAGTTTAATATAAAAGTGTTATAAGATTTAAAAGTTTAACGAATGTTATCATTTAAACTAATATCCGTTAGTTTTGTTGTTTGGTTTTGTTTTTGTAGGATTTAACGACCGTTAGTCTTTTTATGAGTTAAGGACTAACGGTGTTATTTCTTTGAAGGTTTTGGAATTTTATGGGTTTAAGGCTCTTGTCTTGGATTTTTCCTGATAAATGTACGTCTTGACCTCGGCTTTTCACCCTCTTTTCCTTCTCGTATCCGGTTTTGTCCATTTTGTCTTTGATTTTGTCTATTTCCTTAATATCCGTTCCTGCACATACACAAACACAAAAACAAGCATATTTTTGCCATTTTTATTATGTTTTTGGTCTTTTGGGTTCGTTTTACAAGGCAAAAGGTATGTGTAAAATAGCACATACCAGCCATCCTTACAGCTTCATTTAAGGTAGTTGGCTTAGAGGAATAGGTCTCACTGTTGATGTATGACGGCAACCCTTTAATATATTGACCAATTTTCTTTTTGGTAGTTGGAACAACATCGGGACATAGTAAGACCAATTCGTTGAATTGGTTGGTATAAGCAGCTATGTCATTGTCTTTTAACCTCAAGTGCCTCAATTCATCCTTCATTCTCGATATTTCTTCTTCAGGACAGAACTCTTCTAACATCATCTTTTTCAAATCATCCTAAGATTTTCCGTTTGCCACTGCTAAACCGAGGGTGGCGACTTGGGTGTTCCACCAGGTTAAGGCTCTACCTTGAAGGGTAGCAGCAGCAAACTTGACTTTGTTTCTCTCAGCGCATTCACTGATCCCAAAAGTACATTCAATCTTTTCAAACCAACGACAAAGTTCAATAGCTCCTTCTTTACCATGGAATTGAGTGGGACCACACTTCATAAAACTTGAGAAAGTACAATCCTTTGCCGGCTGTGCTCTCTCGAGACCTCCTGCATTACCTGCATCTCCAACGTTACCAGGTCCTCCAGCACTCGAAGTGTTTCTGGTGGCACGGTCGGCAGCCAGAGCTTTAGCCACTTCATCGGTAACTAATTTGGCAATGGCAGCTTGCGACATTTGCTTAGGAGGCATGATTCTATCATGACACAAGAAAAGAAGAGAGTAAGTAATCATACCGTTGGTATAATTATAACTTGCAGGAATAATCAAATTATCATATTAGCAACAATCGAGCAAGTGAACAATTAGGCGATCATATAAGCAACCACAACACAGTAAATAAAGATCAAAGTAGCCATATCCATTAAGCACTGAAAATTAGTACAAGGTTGTACTGTTTTACAAAACATGACCTAAACATGACCTAGGTCATTACAAGCACTAGTACTAGATCAACTAACCGACAGGCCAGTTTAGTGACTACATGATCAAAATTAAAGGAACTACTAATGATACTAGACTACTGGGAGTCACGTAGAGATCCACGGGGCTCAGAAGACTGCGGGTCACTTGGGTCAGCGACATCATCATCCATATCATCATCATCCTCGACATCATCGTCCTCAACATCATCATCCGCCATGGCAGCATTCCTAGCCTGGACGTAGGGGTCGTCCAAAAAAGGACCAAGGAATGAGCGGGTAGATGTCTCAATAAATCCTCCTCCAATTTGGAGCTTCAGGAGGTATTGCTCTCGAACTCCAGCCTCCCACTCAACCAACTCCAAAGCTCGACGACTCTCCTTGCGCACCCTTTCAAACTCCAAACTCATACTCTCCATCATACTAATCACCTTGGAGATATCAACCTGACATTCCCTTACAGCACCATCCAAATTCATAGCATCACGACCAACCATCCGGATGCGAAGCTCATTCTTGTCGATCTTCTTCACAATCCTCTTATCAACCTCAGCTCGCTCACGCATTTGCTCATTTAACTTCCTAATGCGGCTCATAGCAGTACCAATAGTAGGGGGCACGGGACCAAGTAGACTGACCTTACCGATGTCCTTCAAGATCTCTCGAGCAGAAGAACTCTCGCCCCGCTCATACTTTCTCTACTAAATGACTACAGGTGGTACTGGCCTATTTTCGGCATCAAATACAGGGATCACGGACGAAGCAAACTCAGACTCGTCATCCGAAGAAGGAGGAGGTCGGTTATTCTCGCGAGCAGAAGAACTCTCGCTAAGCTCATAAGTACTACTAAAATGAATGACATGTGGTACTGGCCTATTCTCGGCATCAATCACAGGGATAACAGAATGAGCAAACTCAGACTCATCATCCAAAGCAGGAGGAGGTTGGTTATTCGGGTCTGCCTCATCATAGAGGTAGATGATCTTAGCTTCTTCTTCAGCAACAAACTCTTCTTCTTCCTCATCTTCTATCTCCTCATATTCTTCTTCTTCCATCTCCTCATCATTATCTTCATCCGCCTCATCTTCTTCTGGCTCCTCATCATCATCTTCATCCAACCATCCATTATTGTTATTCGGGTTCTGCCAGCCTATCCATTGGGGAGCAAACCCAACAGGAGTAGCAGGAGCTTGATCAGGATTGAGTTCATTCGGATCGTTATTTGGAGGAGGTAGGTTCGCCATGATAATCTACGGATACAAGGAATGTATATAAGGTCACCATTTTTAATAAAATTTATACAAAGTATGAATGTATGCAAAATATATGAATGTATGCAATACATTAATTAGATATGAGAATTTTAAAGTATGATGAAAACTTTAATATGTAAAGTTTAATAATCAATATATATCTCGATATATATATCATAGTATTTATTAATAAATACTTAGTGATAATACACCCGCAATATATAATGCTAGAAACGTAATTGCAAGAACGACTTGGCCGGCATCTCAAGGAATTTGCGCGCTAAAACTTGAAAATAAAGTTATAGTTTAGGTTTTGAAAACGACCTAGTTCTCTATAACTTATGGCTCTTGATACCAATCTTTAACACCCCCAAATTTACTCGCAGCGGAACCAACTATTTGGGTGTTAAGTAAAAGTACAATCACAAGATATAAAGAATGACTCAAAGAGACGATTTAAAAACAAGCAAACATTTCAATTCCTTGATTTCAGAGTTTAAAAGCGTAGTCCCAAAGCATCGTTAGCATAATATTATACAAGTTTGACAAACAAACTAAAACAAGTTTTCATTTCTGGAATGGATTTTCAAATGATGAACAAAATTTTAGCGCAAATCTTCCTTTTTATTGCCTCCAAGCATTCGAACTTCGATTACCTGAGATAAACATGCTAAAAAGTCAACACGAAGTTGAGTGAATTCATAGGTTTTATAAGTGATAAAGAGTTGAACACAAGCATTATAATATTCATAAGCATCATATAGACTTGTGGGCCAGACAAGCTATTAACCAACAGTTACATTGAGCTCGTACCACCGATCCCATCGACGAAATTCCATATAATATTGAGAGTATTTCATCACGTACCTACTACAAATCTCCATACAATATGTCCGTACATTGAGAGTGCTCACTAATCGGATCCAAACCCCCAAAACCGAACCGGGTTGTCAAGCCCATAACGCTATTAATTGTATGAGCGGCTACCCATCACAGGTAGTTAACGGCTCACGATTGAGGTCTTGTGACGAAAGCTACTCAAGCAACAAGATCATCACATACGGGTCCAAGCATACAAGAAAAACCTACTTGTGTTCGTTTTATAAAACTAGCATGCATCTCCCTCGCGAGGTTTAAGAAAAATATTTGAAAGGCGAGGCTATGAACTCACCGAGGGTAGAAGAAATGTCGATCAAGAAATCATGAGGAAAAGGGACGCCGAAGACAACTACGACCTATTAAAAATAATAATATATTATTAATATTTCAATTTTAATAAATATGAAACTTATTGTAATTATATTATATGCATGAAATTTGTACGTTAGGAATCCATGTGATCTTCTTCACTTATTGTCTCTATTGGTTGCTTATTTTCTAAAAATTTCGCCAATTTACTAGCAACTAGTTACCGCTTAACGACTTGCCAAATAACCTCAACACTTGCTTATACTCCATCTCCAGGTTCCTATGTATGTTGACTTACTACTATGTTTGCCCCAAAGCTACTATAACACCCTGTGTTTTCAAGTCATTGACGACGTCAACAAATCCGCAATGTACTTTTTGTATTGTACATGTTTGCTTGAAATTGTAAACGTTGGGTTAAATCGCGTACGCCAAATATTATCGTTCAATGTAAACGGGTACCAAACCGTCAAACGTTTACATCAATCATGAGTTATATAATTATTTTGATAATAATTATGGTC